>OVBA01009410.1:0-10667 GCA_900406435.1 Lepidium aucheri | reverse complement strand
GCCCTCGGAGTCCTTGCGCGAGCTTGGGCACCGAGGGGTGGTTCATGTCTTCGTCCTCGGGGGTTGAGGCTAAGTGAATGGTCTGCGTGTAATGGACTTGTCTTCCCTCACAGCAGATAGGTTGAGGCTGGTGACTGAGGCATCTTCTTTTAAGCGATCCAAGTTTGCATGACTTCTTTTGCCTAGCAGCTGATCCAATCATCCTTAGCTCCATTTTTGGCTCTTTTTCTGTTCCTTTTGCTCCTTTACCTAGATAAACTACAAAACTCTAAATACAAATGCAAAAAGTGCAAAACTAACCTAAACGGACCTAAGTGCACGGAAAATCTAGTTAAACGAATGCAAAACAACCTAAAATAAGACTCTAAAACCATCAAAAATCACACAAATCACAAGTGATGAAGTAAGTAAATCATAAACACTGCTTACCGTGAAAGCTCCATTGCTACTTGGTCCCCAAGAAACAGGATCCTTAGCACCAATTACAACATCAACTACCAGTGAGATAATTCGTAAACAAGTTTCACATGAAACATACGGGTTTATGTCCTGGAGATTCCAACCAAGTCCGTGAACCACATATCACTCACTTTGTGTCCTATCAAAGTCTCGGGTATATTTTTATTTGCATTATCTACCAAACAACCATCAAGTAGCCACTTATCTTGTCAAAAATTAATATATCTTCCATTCCCAATGATCCAGTTCAATCCCGTCATAACAACTTGTTTAACACTCAAACAAATTCCTCGCCAAATAGGAGACCAGTTTGATTTAGGCTGCAACCAGCTACAATCATGAGAATCTTTGACACCATACTTCGATCTCATTAATTTAGCCCATAGACTCGAATGATCCTCAAGTAATCTCCATCCTACTTTAGCCAAAAGTGCCTTGTTCATATCTTGGGATTTTTGAATACCAAGACCGCCCATATGTTTGCTCTTGCAAACCGTAGACCAAGAAATTAAGTGCTGTTTCCTTTGAGTGCTAGTATTTCCCTATAAGAAAGACCGGGAGATTTTATTCAGTGCTTTATGTGATGCAGAAGGCAACAGGACATAAGACATTGAATGGATTGGAGTAGATTGAAGAACCGATTTTGTTAATGTCAATCTCCCCAATATGCTCAGACATCTTCTTTTCCAACCTGATAATTTAGATGCGACTCGTTCGACTACTCGATTAAAAGTGTCACAATTGATCCTCTTATGAAGAAATGAGAGACCCAAATACTTACCCAAATCCCGAGTGATTTGAATGCCACTAACAACACTAATATCTCTTGCAAGGTCACGAGAAACATTCTTGGAGAAGAAGTTCTTCAACTTTTCAAGACTGATTTTTTGACCCGATGCTACATAAAACCGTTCAAGGACTCTCTGTATTATTCGGATTTGAGACAAAGAAGTTTCCGCAAGTTAGATGAGATCATCCGCAAAGAAAACATGTGATAACTTAGGTCCTCTTCTTGAAAGGGATATCGGTTTCCACTCTTTCTCAGTAACAGACTTATCTATAAGGTGGCAAAGACATTCAAGACACAATACAAACAAATATGGTGAGAGGAGATCACTTTGTCAAAGTCCTTGTTCTGGTCGTAATACCATTGTCTTTTCGCCATTGAATAGGATGTTCATTGTCAACTAAGTGCATTATCCAAGTAACCCATTTCTCAGAAAAACCCGCAGCCTTTAATGTATCCTCCAGAAAATCCCAACAAATTCTTTCATAAGCTTTTTCCAGATCCAATTTAAGTAGCATCCACCCTTTCTTATCCTGCTTTCTCCCCACAGAGTGACCATTTATTGTACTATAAGGATATTATATGTACTCAATCTTCCGGGTATAAAGCTAGATTGAGTTGGTCCTATTAGTTTTGAAATAACCTTCTTCATACGTCCCACCATGGCCTTCGTAATAATTTTGAATAGGACGTTACATAAACTAATAGGACGGTATTGAGATATCCGCTCTGGTTTATAAAAATTAGGAATTAGGGCAACGAGAGCATCATTAGTTCCGATGGGTAAAACTCCAGACTCAAAAAAATCCAAAGCAAACGTTATCACCGAATCACCCACAACGTCCCAACAGGATTGATAAAATACAAGTTGATAACCATCAGACCCAGGAGCCTTAAACTTACACATGCTGCGCATAGAAGCCTCCACTTCAAGAGTCGTAAATAGTTCATCTAATACAGCTGATTCTTTGTTAGTAAAACATGCGAATACGTCACAAGGCAGCTTCTCTACAATCTGGTCTAAGTCTCGAGTAGAGTACAAACGTGTGTAGTAGCTAACAACTAGATTTTCTAGTACACTTGGTTCCAGAATCCAACGCCTTTTATCATCCATAAGCATTTCTATACGGTTTTGTTTCCTTCGTATTATAGTACTTGTGTGAAAAAGTCGTATTACGATCACCTTCAACAATCCATTTTTCCCCAGATTTTTGGAACCAAATTATATCCTCCTGTTTAAGATTATCATCCAAAGCTTGAGTTAAAGCAAACTCCTCCTCCAATAGATTGTCCGATGGGGATACAATGATTCTATCACGTACAAGTTGCAAATCTGTCAATAATTTACCCTTCTTCTTCCTAACATCACCAAAAACATCACATTTCCATTTGCGCAAGGAAGATTGGAGTTTGAACAGAGCTTGTGGAGTATAAGTATTAGAGTTCCACGAGTGTCTTATCAGATCTTTGAAACTGTGATGCTGCAGCCACGCAGCCTCAAACCGGAAAGGACAACGCGACAGGTCACAAGGTCTATCCGGCACAAGCTGTAAGTACAAGGGATTATGGTCCGATGAAAGCATAGGTAAATGTCTCACTATTGCTTCTTGTCACTTGAGACGTGCATGATCACAACAGAGAAAATGATCCAAACGTTTTGTAACAAAAGAAGTGGTGTTTTGACCACGAGACCAAGTAAACTTCGAACCTTGGAATCCCATATCAATTAGAGAGTTTCTATTAATCTAATTCCCCAAATCAACTGAATCTGTTGAGAGTTTTCCATTACCGCCACTTCTCTCATCAATTGTCACTATCGTATTAAAATCTCCACCAACAAGTAAAGGCCCGTCGACGAGAGCAATAGCATCACTTAACAATTGCCAAACGCCAGCTCTATGGGAAGCAGTAGGTGCAGCATAGACATCGATTACATGAACAATACCATCATCTGAAGAGAACTTAGAATGTATGAACTATTCATTAGAACTCAATACGGTAACAACACCAACAGTATTTTTCCAAAGTAGCCATAGACCACCATGATGGCCCTCAGCATTAATTCTAAAAGAATTATCGAAAGCAAGACCTTGAAAAATACATCTTGCAGTCTATCCTCCCGCATGAGTTTCAAAAATAGCAAGAAAATCGGTAGAATAATGTTTCAATATATAACGTGTAGAACGCTTAAAAGTGGGTTTATTTGCCCCTCGACAATTCTAAAACATGACATTCATCGTTATCTTCAAAAGAAGTGTATATCGAACCACTGGGGTGAACCATTAGGCCTCAACATGACCCCTATACCCTCTGCCCTTGGCTCAACATATCATCAACCATCAGTGGACCTCCCGTATTGACCATAGGCGAATTCGAATCCATAACTCCTCCTTGATTCGAGGTCGTTGTCACCCTTACATCAACTTCTGTGCCAATTGTTCCATGAGATGAATCTCGGAACTCATGCACCCTTCCAGCGGTACCGTTATCTACACGTAATCGCTTGACAAAGAAAGTTCAATCTCATCATTTGTTGAGCAAAAAACCAATCCATGCAAGGCCTGTTAACTGTTTTCTTAGTTTTCTGTTTAGTCGCTTTAAACTTATGGGTCAAGACTGACCCATTAGAATTCTTTTCTTTAAGGGCTTCTCTAAAGAAACCTTGAACCTTTTCAAGAGATCCATTATCAAACCCTGAAGGATCAGACGACTTCGGTGTAGGCCCAATAGAATTTTCATTGTCATTATCCACACTTACCAAAACCTACTTTTGCGTAACCTCTAAGGCATCTGAGTCAAGTGTTTCAAATTTATTTGAGAGAGTGACATTATTCAATGTTGCAGTCAACGGGATTTCAACTTGATTCTTTCCAAAATTTTGGGGGATAGTAACATGATTTCTTTCCTTATCTTTCGAACTTGAACCTTGAATAGAATCCTTCCCGAATTGATCGTCAGAGAAGTTAATGCTATACCCTCCATAGAAATTTTCTTTTCTGGTTGTCTCCTACCTCGTCTAACCATCGTGAATCCCTCGCTATCCACCATACTGTCCTTCACAACTCTCTCAGTAATCGTCTCTGCTGTGGGAACTACACTCGAGTTAGCAGCCTTATCAGTTACTCAACGTGGAAAAGAATGGATCAAATGTCCATAAATTCCACAACCGGAACAAATTGTTGTCAACCTCTCATAATTGACAAAGTAGCGCTCACCATTAACAACAATCGAACCCTTCAATGGCATTCGAAGATTTGCCTCGATACAAACCCTAGCATATTTTCTGCGCTCGAAGGAGAGAGTTGTAAGATCCACTCGCAAATGTTTTCCTACGCCCTCAACTATTTTCAAAATAAGTGCTTCATGATATATTGTAACTGGAATAGTCAGGAGCCTAACCCACACCGGAGTTCTAGTAATATCATCACACCATGGATTGAAGTCCCTAGACCAATCATGTACCATTAAGTAGCTTCCAAAAGCTCTCCAAGGTCCACCTATTAGGGCATTGAGATACTCTTCCTCCACCTCAAAACAGACTAGGAAAAATTGTCTTGGTAAATCCATAACATTCATGACCCCCTTTGGTTTCCAAAGCTCTTGCAGTTTGCTAGACATAGTCGGCAATAACACTGAATGTCCTAGTACTTTCACCACCATACACCGTTTCCACAATCCGCCCATTATAGACATCATGTCCTCAGGTATCGAGACAACCGCCGCACCTTCCTCTCCGTTAGGATAAGACAACATAACTCTCTCATGAACATAATCCGTAGACAAACATCTCTTGGACTCAGCATCCCCCCCCCCCCCCATAGAATTTCCTTGAACCCTTATAGCCAATTAACTCTCTTATTCGGTGAATCCTTCGACAGAGCCTGCCTAGTCACCTCTTTCATCGTCGTATCTTGAACAACATCCGAAACCCTAGTTTCTTCTTCTTTATCGCACTCCATCGTCATCTTTCTTGGATTCAACCATGACTATCTCTCCAACTTTGGAAAGTGAGTGTTAATTAAACATATATGCACTATCTTTATAGACTATTATCATCTAATTTTCAAATTTTTATAATTCTTATTTGCTAATATGCACGGACTTCCATATTAAATTTATAATCTATTTGATCTCATAAGTAGTTGGATATGGTTCCTGCATAGAGTATACATAAGATATGGGAAGTTATGCAAGATGATTTATATATTTGAAATAAATTCTGTATATCATAGATAACATTTTCTTTCTTATTTTTAAAATTATTTATTTTTATTTTGTTTTGGGTGGTATGACATTTATATTTTAATTCTGGGTGATCTGACATTTAAAATATACAATATAACAGTTATACTAAAATGATTTTTTTGAAACAAATCTTTACTTCTTTTTTTGTATATATCCAGAAATTAGATGTCATAAAATTACAAATGATTCATAAATCCGACCAAAAAATAAATAAATGATACGTAAAATAACTTTCATATGTATTTTTGAAGAGTTTTTATAATCACATGCATTAACTAATGTTTAAGAGTAGATTTAGATATTTCATTCGAAGGTTTCAGTTTGATATATTATAATAATTTTATATTTTAATGTTAGTGTGGTGCACAAGGCCGTGAATAAGCACGTGTGAGGTAGAATTCCTCACATGACCCAAAAAAATTGAGAACCCATTGTAGAAATATGTTTTATCTTTTTTCTTTCTAAAAAGTTAATATCTTTTAGACACATATCATATTACATAAAAAAATTCTTCTCACACCACACTATTGTTTTCTTATTATAAATATTTTTTTTTCTTACATCGTACGATTGTTTTTTAGTAAGTTTAATTTTTTTTAGCAAAACATAGACCCCAAAATATTTTTCAACCAGTCTCATAAAAGACGGTTTTGTTTTACCAGCACATAGCCTTTAATTTTGTCAAGACTGGTGGTTCATAATATTGTATATATTATTTTGTGATTTCATATAAATAATTTGTATTTTTGGAGATAGAAGGTAAATGTGTAAAAATTGGAACATTTTTTTGCATAAAACCATATCTAAAATGAGAATTAATTCTAAATTTTTTACAGTAAATATTCAAAACCATATAATTATTGTTATTATAGTAATTACATTGTTATATCTTTGTAACTTATACTTTTCTAAACCATTGTCATTATTCATTGTATTACTTAAAAGACGTAATGAGGTTACAGATAATTCTTTTTATATTTATTTTTTTTGTTAAAGGGTTTAATTCTTTGTATTTTCAGTACAGTTATAGTAACTATGCTTAATGCGTTGCAGCGTTAGATTCAAAGAATCACAATTATCCGTTCACTTGTTAAAATCACACATCTTTTCTTTTTCTACCTTAGGTAAAGGTCCAAAATAAATAAATAGTCTGATAATTTATTTATAAAATTGAATTAGTTTTTACGAATATTAAAAAAGGCAGAAAAAAGGTTTTATAAAAGGGGAAAGTGCTAAAACAACCTACCCAAGTTGCGTTACACACTACGTATCTTTCTACTCACACAAAAAAATGGGCAATTTTAATTTTCATATTCTATAAAAAAAAGAGACCTTCGTTTTAACGTAATTTTCCTATAATTAAGAAAATATAATATTGCAATTTTGTATTTCTCTACACCTTCAAAGTTCCAATCTTTATAGTTTCATTTGGCTCTATTCACTTTATATTTTCATCTTCATCTTCATCTTCCTAACCTTTCTCCCTAACTTCTCTGTTTATTGATATATTCAAACAATCCACTCAAGATCGATCAATCCATAAAATTTTCGATTTTGAATTAAGAAAAAGATAAAAGAAAATCAGGTAATTTAAAAGGGTTTAAGGTGTTTTTGGAGAGAAAAGGATGGAGAGTTTTAGTGGGTTTGAGAAAGAAGAAGAGCAGATGGATTTACCTCCTGGTTTCAGGTTTCATCCAACTGATGAAGAGCTCATAACTCACTATCTTCATAAGAAGGTTCTTGACATCAGCTTCTCAGCTAAAGCTATTGGTGAAGTTGATTTGAACAAATCTGAGCCATGGGAATTACCATGTACGTTATTCAAAAATGATCATGAAGCGTGTCCTCTCTTTGTTCTTGTTGGAGTGATTTAATTTATGAGTTTTCTGGTTCTACAGGGATGGCAAAAATGGGAGAAAAAGAATGGTACTTTTTCTGTGTAAGGGACAGAAAATATCCGACCGGTTTGAGAACAAACCGAGCAACTGAAGCCGGTTATTGGAAGGCAACCGGGAAAGATAAGGAGATATACAGAGGCAAATCTCTTGTTGGGATGAAGAAAACACTTGTTTTCTATAGAGGAAGAGCTCCTAAAGGTCAGAAAACCAATTGGGTGATGCATGAGTATAGGCTTGAAGGAAAACTATCTGCCCATAACTTGCCTAAAACCGCCAAGGTTAATAATCCCCAAGTCATAACTTTTACAACCAAAACAACAATTATCTGTCTGTTCTAATTGTGTGAGTTTTGTTTGTTTCTATTTCAGAATGAATGGGTGATATGCAGGGTGTTTCAGAAGAGTGCTGGAGGGAAGAAGATTCCCATTTCGAGTCTAATCCGAATCGGTCCACTTGGAACTGGCTTTAGCCATTCTGTTTTGCCTTCCTTAACCGATTCATCGCCTTACAATGATAAAACCAAAACAGAACCGGTTTACGTGCCCTGCTTCTCCAACCAAACAGATCAAACCCAAGCAACTACACTAAATTGCTTCACTAGCCCTCTTCTTAACACCATCCAAACCGACATTTTCCACAGGATTCCACTCTATCAAACTCAGTCTCTCCAGGTTTCAGGGAATCTACAGAGCCAGATTCTCCCGCAAGAACACTCAGTTCTACATGCTATGATCGAGAACAACAGAAGACAGTCTCTCAAAACCATAAGTGTCTCTCAAGAAACCGGAGTTTCGACTGATATTTCGTCCGATTTTGAATTCAGTAAGAGACGGTTTGAGCCTCAAGAAGATCCGTCTTCCTCTGCTGGACCAGTTGATCTTGAACCTTTCTGGAATTACTGAAGAAAATTCAAGCCTCTCCATTTATTTACTGTCCAAGAAAGTACGTAACATAACTTTTTTACTTTTGGTGTCTTCTGTTAAACTTTGTATAGATTATTTCATTTCAACTTCCATTATATATACATAGGTATATGTATATATTATATTCATATTGAAAAAACTTAAAACAGATATAATTTGATATTTGTTAGAGAGGAGACTCTGTTGGGAGTATATAATTTGATAATTGATGATAAAATATTTATTAATTATTATTATATATGGGGGTATATGTAAATGTACACTTAGATTTCACTTTTTTGCCCGTTTATTTTTGGTGTAATGACAATTGAAGTTATATGTCTAAACAGTTTAAAACCTCATTCTTTTAAAACGCTTACATTTTGTTGACAAATATAAAGAGGTTTACATTTAATATCTCTAAAATCTATGAGTGCACATGCCACATGTAGAAATAAACAATTTAATATTTCATACGTTTCATTATAGTTGATATATTAGGTTTTTTACATATTTTAAATTTTATCTAGGTAAAACATGTTTTATTATAAATTTTAAAATAATATAGCTAATTATTAATTAATTTGTATAATTCAAACAGTCAAAAATACTAAAAATATAACAAATTTTGCATAAGAGTTTTAAACATCCATTCAAATGGAAAAAAATTTATAAAACATCACTTAATATAAAACAGATAGAGTATATATTATACTCCATAGTGACGAAATGCAAGATAACCGGTTTTATTTTATTTCTCCAAAAAATCTTATATTAAAACATAATAATTTTGGACTTGAATCGAATACTACACCAATACTAATATAAGTTACCTTGTTACATATTTAGTTTTTATTTTATTTTTTCAATAAGGATTGACAAAACCAGGTTAATGGCTCGTACTCATCCTAAAAACTCCTTATTAACTACCACATATAGTAGGATGAAATCAAAATATAGATGCTTGAACCATTAACTGGAGTTAAGGATGTTAAAAAGGAGCTTAAACCTAATGGATACACGATACATGTAAAATATTGTAGGCTTGATCGAAAGTATGATTTTAACATATAAAAACATCTACTAAAAAACAGATGGTCCAATTGGGTTGTTCCTTATCTAATTTAATATTAGGTGGTGAGTTCGAATACTATCCAAACTATAGATCCACCTTTGTCGATCAAATTGTTAAAAAAAATCTAGACTTAGAACACGCGGGTATCCGTAATTGTAAAATCTTACACGAGTTTACTTATTGGGTGATGAGTACCATATGGGTGGTAATATATTGCTGTTTTACTTTGAGGAAATTAGGATGATTTATTAATTATTTATTAATATTTGTTAATGGGCTGAGCAGTTAGGATGTTTTACTTTCACATTTTCAAAACTTTTTCTCCTATTTATCTTATACTTTGTAAATTTAGAGCACAAAGTTATATATCTGGTTCCAGGCAAAAATTGTTTGGATACGATTTAGTTTTAAGGCTTTGTTCCATTAATTCTCTAATATTTTCAAAACTCAAGAAATATTTGTTTAAAGAGCCACTTATGTGTTCACCTGCCTTCTATGACAATAGAACAAGGAAGATTTATAAATTGCCACAAATTCTCGGTATGTACTTCCATAATCTATCCAACATTTTCCAGAATATTTGAGGTTTCCTCCATCAGGTAGTTTTATTTTAGTGTTTACCTTTTATGATTATAGGTGTGAATGGTAACAACTGAATCTGGCTGAATGTAGAATTCAACTGATTTTTTTCAGTGGAGTATGGTAGAATCAATTTAAATCAAATGGTAACAACAAAATCTGTCTTAATTTGGTGGAATTCAAAATATAATTTAGGAAAGAAATAAATATTACAATATTTTATAAGTAATAACTTAATTTTTTTTAAAAAATCAACAAATATTAATAAATAATACTTTAATGTAGTTTACCAAATTAGTATGCATAATTTTATAACATGACATAATATTTTAAACAAGTATAAGTAATCTCTACACCATATATGATACAACGCTGGTTAACATCCTTTCCCCAGAAGATCATACAATTGTCTTCGCAAACATCAATCATCTCATATGGTAATCCAAGCCTGCTTACTAATTTCTGAACGTCGTTATAAGTTGTAGTGTGGGAGTTAGCGGGTGGCAAAAGTTTCCGCGCGTAAGAAGTGATCCTATCCATCGTGCTCNGTGCTCTCCGATAAATGACAATCCGTTTTCATATTCATAAGTTCAGCAGCTGTCGACAATGATGACCAAAATACAACGGCTTCTTCGCTGCATCTAACATACTAAAAAAATTTCGAGCTTCAACATTTGGTTCCTCACCCCTATTCATAGCTTCAGTGAATATCGGAATATCCT
>OVBA01009409.1:0-10455 GCA_900406435.1 Lepidium aucheri | reverse complement strand
GGTGGGGGGGGGGGGGGGGGGGGTTTGGATGTGTGTGTGCGTGAGTGTGTGTGTGTGGGTGTGTGTGTGTATGTATTTGTATCTGTGTCTGTGTCTGTGTATGTGTGTGAGTGTGTGAGTGTGTGTGTGGGTGTGGGTGTGTTTTTGTGTGTGGGTGTGTGTGTGAGGGTTAATGTGTGTGGGTGTGTGTGTGTGGGTGTGTTTGTGTGTGGGTGTGTGTTAGTGTGTGTGCGTTTAGTATACTAATAAAACAAACAAACATTTGCAAAAATGTCTAAATTCAAAAGCCCGAAAACCCGAGCGGACCTTAGTGATTCCTACTCTCTTCATCATTATATAAAATGGATACTTTATGAAAATTAAGCTTATTCAGGCCCATTTGTCACATGAAATTGTACAGCGATCCATTTTGCACCATTTTGTATTTAATAACCAAAATGGCATCGTGGTCCTTTTGGTCGTATGTTAAACTTTTAATCCTAAAGTGAAATTTGATAAACCCTAAACCTCTTTTATTTGTAAAGAGCATCAACTACAAAGTTAGTTGTTTCCTGTGTCGTCTTCATCTTCCATTTCCATCTGACCAATTGCAATTTTGCATGAACCCTGCTTTTGAGAACGCACGCTGAATATCTCCCATCGCTTGAACTTTTCTCATATGGCTTCAAATTCATCCAAAGAACTGAAGAGACACAAGTTAGGGGAGAAATTTGATAAGATAAGAGATACAAGTTTGTAAGCTCTTGGTTACTTTTGCAAGCGATTTCAGATTGTATGAATGCTACTCTAATAAAGCTTGTATTGTATTGTATTGTTAGATTCAGATGAAGGAGAGCCTATTGAGGTTGAATCACAATTTATGATTTACAGAAAACCCACATCCTATGATAATTTGCTGGCATCTCTCATATCATCTAACAAAGTTGTTGCTCATATCAACAAAAAAGGTGTGTTTTTAGACGTATTTTGTTTTATAATTATTTACTTTCGGTTGATTTGGAACTTTTTTGTACTACTCCTTGTATTATATGCAAATGATATATGTGAGTTGTTCGTCTGAACAAATATTTTCTACAATATCGTTCCTCTATTATGTCATTTACTCTTCAATATTTACTTTTAAGATTGTATAAATAATATGCAATTCAGATGGTGATTTATGTATAAGTTTCCATTCAATTGATGCACTCATTTATCCAACACAATTTGTGTGTGTGTGTGTTTGTGAGGGTGTGTGTATAGGGGTGTGTGTGTGGATGTGTGTGTGGATGTGTGTGTGCGTGAGTGTGTGTGTGGGTGTGTGTGTGTGTATGTATCTGTGTCTGTGTCTGTGTCTGTGTCTGTGTCTGTGCATGTGTGTGGGTGTGTGAGTGTGTGCGTGGGTGTGGGTGTGTTTATGTGTGTGGGTGTGTGTGTGTGGGTGTGTGTGTGAGGGTTTATGTGTGTGTGTGTGTGTGTGGGTGTGTTTGTGTGTGGGTGTATGTGTGTGTGTGTGTGTGTGGGGGTGTGTGTGTTAGTGTGTGTGCGTTTAGTATACTAATAAAACAAACAAACATTTGCAAAAATGTTTAAATTCAAAAGCCCGAAAACCCGAGCGGACCTGAGTGATTCCTACTTTCTTCATCATTATATATAATAGGTACTTTATGAAAAGTAAGCCTATTCAGGCCCATTTGTCACATGAAGTTGTACAGTGATCTATTTTGCACCATTTTGTATTTAATAACCAAAATGGCATCTTGGTCCTTTTGGTTGTATGTTAAACTTTTAATTCTAAAGTGAAATTTGATAAACCCTAAAGCTCTTTTATTTGAAAAAGAGCATCAACTACAAAGTTAGTTGTTTCCTGCGTCGTCTTCATCTTCCATTTCCATCTGATCTATTGCAATTTCGCATGAACCCTGCTTTCGAGAACGCACGCTGAATATCTCCCATCGCTTGAACTTTTCTCAAATAGCTCCAAATTCTACCAAAGAACTGAAGAGACACAAGTCAAAGAGAAATTTGATAAGATAAGGGATACAAGTTTGTAAGCTCTTGGTTACTTTTGCAAGTGATTTTAGATTGTATGAATGCTACTCTAATAAAGCTTGTATTGTATTGTATTGTACTGTTAGATTCAGATGAAGGAGAGCCTATTGAGGTTGAATCAGAATCTATGATTTACAGAAAACCCACAGCCTAAGATATTTTGCTGGCATCTCTCGTATCTTCTAACAAAGCAATTGCTCATATCAACAAAAAGGTGTGTTTTTAGACGTCCATTTCCATCTGAACAATTCCAATTTCGCATAAACCATGCTTTTGAGAACGCACTCTAAATATCTCCCATCGCTTAAACTTTTCTAAGATGGCTCCAAATTCTACCAAAGAACCAAAGAGACACAGGTTAGGGCAGAAATTTGTTAAGATAAGGGATACTAAAACGCAAAAACGTGTTGAAAAGACAGTTGTTTCCAATCCTTCAAAATCGGATACAGGTTCGTAAGCTCTTGGTTACATTTGCAAGCGATTTCAGATTGTATGAATGCTACTCTAATTAAGCTTTTTTTCTTGTATTCTATTGTATTGTTAGATTCAGATGAAGTTGAGTCAGAATCTATGATTCACAGAAAACCCACAGCCTATGATAATTTGCTTGCATCTCTCGTATCTTCTAACAAAGTTGTTGCTCATATCAACAAAAAAAGTTTCTTTTTACACGTCTTTTGTTTTATAATTATTTACTTTCGGTTGATTTGGAACTCTTTTGTACTACTCTTTGTATTATATGCAAATGATTTATGTGAGTTGGTCCTCTGAACATATATATTCTACACTACTGTTCCTCTATTATGTCCTTTATCAATATTTACTTTTAAGATTGTAAATGTAATATGCAATTAAGATGGGTATTTACGTATAATTTTCCATATAATTGATGCGCTCATTTATCCAACACAATGTGTGTGTGTGTGTTTGTGAAGGTGTGTGTGTATGGGGGGTGTGTGTGGATGTGTGTGTGTGAGTGTGTCTGTGTTGGTGTGTGTGGGTGTGGGTGTCGGTGTGTGTGTGTATCTGTTTTTGTGTGTATTTGTGTATGTGTATGTGTGTGAGTGGGTGTGGGTCTAGGTGTGTTTGTGTGTGTGGGGGGGGGTGTGTGAGGGTTAATGTGTGTGGGTGTGTGTGTGGGTGTGTGTGTGTGGGTGTGTTTTTGTGTGGGTGTATGTGTGTGTGTGTGGGTGTGTGTTAGTGTGTGTGTGATTAGTATACTAATAAAATAAACAAACATTTGCATAAATGTCTAAATTCAAAAGCCCGAAAACCCGAGCGGACAAGACTGATTCCTACTCTCATCATCATTATATAAAATGGATACTTTATAAAAAGTACGCCCATTTAGGCTCTTTTGTCACATGAAGTTTAACAGTGATCCATTTTGCCCCATTTTGTATTTAATAACCAAAACGGCATCGTGGTCCTTTGTGTCATATGTTAAACTTTTAATCATGAAGTGAAACATCTCATGAACCCTGCTTTCAAGAACACACGTTGAATATCTCCCATCACTTCAAGTTTTCTCAGATGGCTCCAAATTCTACCAAAGAACTGAAGGGACACAAGTCAGGGGAGAAATCTGATTAGATAAGGGATACTAAAACACAAAAACGTGTTGAAAAGACAGTTGTTTCCAATCCTTCAAATGCAGAGACAAGTTTGTAAGCTCTTGGTTACTTTTGCAAGCGATTTCAGATTGTATGAATCCTACTTTAATTATGCGATTTTTTCCTTGTATTGTATTGTATTGTATTGTATTGTTAGGTTCAGGTGAATTAGAGCCTATTGAGGTTGAATCAGAATCTATGATTTACAGAAAACCCACAGCCTATGATAATTTGTTGGCATCTCTCGTATCTTCTAACAAAGTTGTTGCTTATATCAACAAAAAGGTGTGTTTTTAGACGTCTTTTGTTTTATAATTATTTACTTTCGGTTGATTTGGCCTCTTTTGTACTACTCCTTGTATTATATGCAAATGATTTATGTGAGTTGGTCATCTCAACATATATATTCTACACTACTGTTCCTCTATTATGTCCTTTACTCTTCAATATTTACTTTTAAGTTTGTATAAGTAATATGCAATTGAGATGGTGATTTATGTATAAGTTTCCATACAATTGATGTGCTCATTTATCCAACATAATGTGCATGTGAGTGTGTTTGTGAGGGTGTGTGTGTGTATGGGGGTTGTGCGTGTGCATATGTCTATATGAGTGTGTGAGTGTGTGTGTGGGTGTGTGTGGGTGTGGGTATGTGTGTGTGTATATGTGTTTGTGAGTGTCTGTGTCAGTGTATGTGTGTAAGTGTGTATGGGGGTGTGGGGGTGTTTGTGTGTGTGTGTGTGGGTGGGTGTGTGTGTGAGGGTTAATGTGTGCGGGTGTGTGTGTGTGGGTGTGTGTGTGGGTGTGTGGGTGTGTGGGTGTGTGTGTGTGGGTGTATGTGTGTGTGTGTATGTCTGTGTGTGGGTGTGTGTGTATGTGTGTGTGTGTTCGTGTGTGTGTGGTGTGTTTGTAGGTGTGTGTCTTTGTGTGTGTGGGAGGGGTGTATGTGTGTGTGTGGGTGTGTGTGTGTGGGTGTGTGTGTGTGGGTGTTTGTGTATGTGTGTGTCTGTGTGTCTGGGTATCTCTGTATGTATGTGTGTGTGTATGTGTGTGTGTGTGGTGTGTTTGTGGGTGTGCGTTTGTGTCCTTGCGTGTGTGTGTGTGGGTGTGTGTTAGTGTGTGTGTGTCTTTAGTATACTAATGAAACAAACAAACATTAGCAAAAATGTCTAAATTCAAAAGCCTGAAAACCCGAACGGACCTAAGTCACTCATACTCTCATCATCATTATATAAAATGGATACTTTATTAAAAGGAAGCCCATTCAGGCCTATTTGTCACATTAAGTTGTACAGTGATCCATTTGGACCAATTTTGTATTTAATAAAAAAACGGCATTGTGGTCCTTTCGGTCGTATGTTAAACTTTTAATCCTGAAGTGAAATTTGATAAACATTAAACCCCTTTTATTTGAAAAATAGCATCAACTACAGAGTTAGTGTTTTCTTGCGTCGTCTTCATATTCCATTTCCAAATGACCAATTCAACTTCGCATGAACCCTGCTTTCGAGAACGCACGATGAATATCTCCCATCGCTTGAACTTTTCTCAAAAGGCTCCAAATTCTACCAAAGAACTGAAGAGACATAGGTCAGGGGAGAAATTTGATAAGAGAAGACATACTAAAAAGCAAAAGCGCTTTGAAAAGACATTTGTTTCCAATCCTTCAAAAGCGGAGACAGGTTTGTAAGCTCTTGGTTACTTTTGCAAGAGATTTCAGATTGTATGAATGCTTATGTAATTAAGCAATTTTTTTTCTTTGTATTGTATTGTATTGTTAGATTCAGATAAATTAGAGCCTATTTAGGTTGAATCAGAATCTATGATTTATAGAAAACCCACATCCTATGATAATTTGCTTGCATCTCTCGTATCTTCTAACAAAGCTGTTGCTCATATCAACAAAAAAGGTGTGTTTTTAGACGTCTTTTGTTTTATAATTATTTACTTTTGGTTGATTTGGAACTCATTTGTACTACTCCTTGTATTATATGCAAATGATTTATGTGAGTTGGTCGTCTGAACAAATATATTCAACAATATTGTTCCTCTATTATGTCCTTTACTCTTCAATATTTACTTTTAAGTTTGTTCAAGTAATATGCAATTTAGATGGTGATTTATGTATAAGTTTCCATACAATTGATGCGCTCATTTATCCAACACAATGTGTGTGTGTGTGTTTGTGAAGGTGTGTGTGTGTGTTTGTGAAAGTGTGTGTGTATGGGGGGTGTGTGTGGATGTGTGTGTGTGAGTGTGTGAGTGTGTCTGTGTGGGTGTGTGTGGGTGTGGGTGTCGTGTGTGTGTTTGTATCTATTTTTGTGTGTGTTTGTGTATGTGTATGTGTGTGAGTGTGTGTGCGTGGGTGTGGGTCTGGGTGTGTTTGTGTGTGTGTGTGGGTGTGTGTGTGTGAGGGTTAATGTGTGTGGGTGTGAGGTGTGTGTGTGTGGGTGTGTTTTTGTGTGGGTGTATGTGTGTGTGTGTGTGGGTGTGTGTTAGTGTGTGTGCGATTAGTATACTAATAAAACAAACAACATTTGCAAAAATGTCTAAATGCAAAAGCCCGAAAACCCGAGCGGACCAGACTGATTTCTACTCTCATCATCATTATATAAAATGGATACTTTATAAAAAGTAAGCCCATTCAGGCCCATTTGTCACATTAAGTTGTATAGTGATCCATTTTACCCCATTTTGTATTTAATAACCACAACGGCATCATGGTCCTTTTGGTCATATGTTAAACTTTTAATCCTGAAGTGAAATTTGATAAACCCTAAACCTCTTTTATTTGAAAAAGAGCATCAACTACAGCGTTCGTTCTTTCCTGCGTCATCTTTATCTTCCATTTCCATCTGACCAATTGCAACTTCGCATGAACCCTGCTTTCAAGAATGCACGTTGAATATCTTCCATCACTTGAACTTTTCTCAGATGGCTCCAAATTCTACCAAAGAAATGAAGAGACACAGGTCAGGGGAGAAATGTGATAAGAGAAGGGATACTAAAACACAAAAACGTGTTAAAAAGACAGTTGTTTCCAATCCTTCAAAAGCAGATACAAGTTTCTCTTGGTTACTTTTGCAAGCGATTTCAGATTGTATGAATGCTACTTTAATTAAGCAATTTTTTCTTTGTATTGTATTGTATTGTTAGATTCAGTTGAATTGGAGCCTATTGAGGTTGAATCAGAATCTATGATTTACAGAAAACCCACAGCCTCTGATAATTTGCTGGCATCTCTCGTATCTTCAATCAAATTTGTTGCTTATATCAACAAAAAAGTGTGTTTTTAGACGTCTTTTGTTTTATAATTATTTACTTTCGGTTGATTTGGAACTCTTTTGTACTACTCCTTGTGTTATATGCAAATGATTTGTGTGAGGTGGTCGTGTGAACATATATATTCTACCCAATTGTTCCTCTATTATATCCTTTACACTTCAATATTTACTTTTAATTTTGTATAAGTAATATGCAATTCAGATGGTGATATACGTATAAGTTTCCATACAACTGATGCACTCATTTATCCAACACAATGTGTGTGTGTGTGTGTTTGTGAGGGTGTGTGTGTGTATGGGGGGTGTGTGTGGATTTGTGTATGTGAGTGTGTGTGTGGGTGTGTGTGGGTGTGGGTGTGTATGTGTATTTGTGTCTGTGTGTGTCTGTGTTTTTGTACGTGTGTGTGGGTGTTTGTATGGGTGTGGGCGTGTTTTTGTGTGAGTATGTGTGTGTGTGTGGGTGTGTGTGTGTGTGGGTGTGTGTGTATGTGTGTGTGGGTGTGTGTGTGGGTGTATGTGTGTGGGTTAGTGTGTGTCTGTATGTGTGTGTGTGTGTGGGTATTTGTGTGTGTGTGTGTGTGTGTGTGTGGGTGTGTGTGTCTGTGTCTGTGTGTATGTGTGTGTGATTGTGTGTGAGTGTGGGCATATGTGCGTGGGTGTGTGTGTGGGTGTGTATATGGGTGTGTGTGTGGGTGTTTGTGTTTGTGTGTGTATGTGTGTCTGTGTGTCTTGTGTGTGTGGGTGTTTATGTGTGTGGGTGTGTGTTTGTATGTGTGAATGTGGGGGTGTGTGTATCTTGGTGTGGGTGTGGGTGTGGGTGTGTGTGTGTGTGGGTGTGGTTGTGTATGTGGGTGTATATGTGTGTGGGGTGTGTGTGGGTGTGTGTGGGTGTGTGTGTGGGTTAGTGTTTTGGGTATGTGTATGTGTGGGTGTGGGTGTGTTTGTGGGTATGTGTGTGTGTTTGTGTGGATGTGTGTGGGTGTGTGTCTGTGTGTCTGTGGGTGTGTGTGTGTGTGTTTTTGTGTGGGTGTGTGTGTGAGTGTGTGTGGGTGTGGGTGTGTGTGTGAGTGTGTATGTGTGTGTGTCTGTGTGTGTGGGTGTGTGTGTGTGTATGTGTGTGTGGGTGTGTGTGTATGTGTGTGTGTGTGTGGGTGTGTGAGGGTGTGTGTGAGTGTGTATGTATGTGTGTATGTGTGTGTGGGTGTCTGTGTATGTATGTGTGTGGGTGTGTGTGTGTGGGTGTGTGTGTTTAGTATACTAATAAAACAAATAAACATTAGCAAAAATGTTTAAATTCAAAAGCCCAAAAACCTGAGCGGACCTGAGTCACTCATACTCTCATCATCATTATATAAAATGGATACTTTATTAAAAGGAAGCCTATTCAGGCTTATTTGTCACATGAAGTTTTGTAGTGATCCATTTGTACCATTTCATATTTAATAACCAAAACGGCATTGTGGTACTTTTGGTCGTATGTTAAACTTTTAATCCTGAAGTGAAATTTGATAAAACCTAAACCCCTTGTATTTGAAAAAGAGTATCAACTACAAAGTTAGTTGTTTCCTGCATCGTCTTCATCTTCCATTTCCATCTGACCAATTGCAACTTCGCATGAGCCTTGCTTTCGAGAACGCACGCTGAATACTGCCGATTGCTTGAACTTTTCTTAGATGGCTCCAAATTCTACCAAAGAACTGAAGAGACACAGGTCAGGGGAGAAATTTGATAAGAGAAGACATACTAAAAAGCAAAAGCGCTTCGAAAAGACATTTGTTTCCAATCCTTCCAAAGCGGATACAGGTTTGTAAGCTCTTGGTTACTTTTGCAAGCGATTTCAGATTGTATGAATGCTTCTGTAATTAAGCAATTTTTTTCTTTGTATTGTATTGTTAGATTCAGATGAATTAGAGCCTATTGAGGTTGAATCAGAATCTATAATTTATAGAAAACCTAGAGCCTATGATAATTTGCTTGCATCTCCCATATCTTCTAACAAAGTTGTTGCTCATATCAACAAAAAAGGTGTGTTTTTAGACGTCTTTTGTTTTATAATTATTTACTTTTTGTTGATTTGGAACTCATTTGTACTACTCCTTGTATTATACGCAAATGATTTATGTGAGTTGGGCGTCTGAACAAATATATTCTACAGTATTGTTCTTCTATTATGTCCTTTACTCTTTAATATTTACTTTTAGGTTTGTATAAGTAATATGTATTCAGATGGTGATTTATGTATAAGTTTCCATACAATTGATGCACTCATTTATCCAACACAATGTGTCTGTGTTTGTGAGGGTGTGTGTGTGTGTTTGGGAGGGTGTGTATGGATGTGTGTGTGAGTGTGTGTGTGTGAGTCTATGTGATCTGTGTGTGTATCTGTGTCTGTGTGTGTATGTGTCTTTGTATGTTTGTGAGTGTGTGACTGTGTGTGGGGGTGTGTGTTTGGGTCTGTGTGTGTGTGGGTGTGTTTGTGAGGTTTAATGTGTGTATGTGTGTGGATGTATGTTAGGGTTAATGTGTGTGTGGATGTATGTTAGGGTGTGTGTGTGTGTGGGTCTGTGTGTGTGTGGGTTTGTTTGTGAGGTTTAATGTGTGTGTGTGTGTTTGTGGATGTGTGTTAGGGTTAATGTGTGTGTGTGGGGGTGTGTATGGGTGTGTGGGTGTGTGTGTGGGTGTACGTGTGTGTGTGTGTGGGTGTGTGTGTGTTCGTGTTCTTGTGGATGTGGGTGTGTGTGTGTGGTGTGTTTGTAGGTGTGTGTCTCTGTGTGTGTGGGAGGTGTGTATGTGTGTGTGGGTGTGTGTGTGTGAGTGTGTGTGGGTGTGTGTGTGTGAGTGTGTATGTGTGTGTGTCCGTATATGGGTGTCTGTGTGTGTATGTGTTTGTGGGTGTGTGTGTATGTGGGTGTGTGTGGGTGTGTGTTAGTGTGTGTGTGTTTAATATACTAATAAAACAAACAAACATTAGCAAAAACGTCTAAATACAAAAGCCCGAACACCCGAGCGGACTTGAGTCACTCATACTCTCATCATCACTATATAAAATAAATACTTTGTTAAAAGGAAGCCCATTCAAGCCCATTTGTCACATTAAGTTGTACAGTGATCCATTTTGCCCTATTTTGTATTTTATAACCAAAACGGCATCATGGTCCTTTTGGTAGTATGTTAAACTTTATTCCTGAAGTGAAATTTGATAAACCCTAAACCCCTTTTATTTGAAAAAGAGCATCAACTACAGAGTTAGTTGTTTCCTGCGTCGTCTTCATCTTCCATTTCCATCTGACTAATTGCAACTTCGCATGAACCCGACTTTCGAGAACACACGCTGAATATCCCCCATCGCTTGAACTTTTCTCAGATGGCTCCAAATTCTACCAAAGAACTGAAAAGACACAGGTTAGGGGAGAAATTTGATAAGAGAAGGGATACTAAAACGCAAAAACGTGTTGAAAAGAGTTGTTTCCAATCCATCAAAAGCGGATACAGGTTTGTAAGCTCTTGGTTACTTTTGCAAGCGATTT
>OVBA01009408.1:0-10675 GCA_900406435.1 Lepidium aucheri | reverse complement strand
ATGGGTTTTATTGAAGGGCAGAGAATGAAAAGGGTACAGTTGAAAGGGCAGTAGTTGAAAAAGGTTAGAAGAAATGGGGCAGTTATGGTAAATTCTCTAGTTTTAATACAATATGTGGTAATTCAAATTTATATAATTTGAGAAACTTCAAGATTACTTAATATTACTAATTATTTTTGTTATTTATTATTTTATCAATTATAATAAAATTTTGGATATTTAATTTAATTTTATCTTTAAATTTATTATATCAACTACATTTTAATATTATATAAAAATCGCACGGCTCTTATATTTTTACCAATCTTATATTACAAAAACCGCACCATTTATTAAAACCGCATTTATACTGCACCACACTTTGTCCCTCACTTGTATTGTCCCGCACTTTGTTCCATACCAGTAAAACCGCACTTATCAATCGGACCCTTAGTAGAGAAACTTTGTTCTTATTAAAATAGAAATTAAACTGTTATTCGAAATTCATGTCCTTTAAACCTCACACCAGATCATAATAATAGCACATACACTTTTCCCTGTGGACTGTCGTACACTGGCAGTGCAGGTTCAGAAAAGGAGAATCGCTTCGTTTACTGGTCTTTATGCATTGAAATCTGTGTTTCAAAGTCCAAGCCGATTCAACCACAAAGTAACAAAATCGAAAATCCATCTCCTTTGCTTTGCGTCTCTTTCTTTGAAGAATCATTTTTTGTACCTTTCTTTCTCCCTAGTTCCTGTTTTTTTTTCCTCGGTTTTAGTCATGCATTCCGTCATGGAGCCGGAGAGAAAGAAAGAAGACCTAGAAAGAGAAAGAGGAGGAAGCAATTCGCTGAAGAGGAAACTCTCTGAAATCGATGACGATCAAAATCCTGATCATTCTAAGCTTGATACGGACGCTCCTGATTGTGTTTCTTCTCCTATGGTGATCGACTCTAATGGGTATCTTCGTTTTCTTCCTCTTTTTTATTTTATTTTGTTGGGTCTTCTTCTTCTGAGTTCCTTTGAAAGGGTTTTTGTTTATTCACTAAAGTTTTGATCTTTTTATCTCCTTGTGGGTCTGTGTTTATTTTAAACAGTAGTTATGAGTTGAAAGTGTACGAGGTTGCAAAGAAGAGGAACATAATTGCTGTTCTGGGGACAGGAATTGATAAGTTAGAGATCACCAATAGGCTTATCAAAGCCATGGGCTCTTCTGATACAGCCAAAAGATTGATAATTTTCTTGACCCCAACTGTAAATCTTGTCAAGCAGGCAAGTCCTTTCATCCAAAAGAAAAACTGTATTGTTTTGTATTGTTCTTTTAGATTTATTCACTCTGACTCGAAGGTATTGGCAAATGAATCACCCTGGGAGCTCATTTCCGAATGTTTTTCTTGGTTTTAGCAATGCTATGAGATTAGGGCACATGTGAATCTGAAGGTTGAAGAGTACTATGGAGCTAAAGGAGTGGATGCGTGGACATCCCAGCGTTGGGAAGACGAAGTTAGCAAGCACGATGTAAGTTTGTGTGTCTACTTGGGTCTAATTTGTTAGTTATGTGCCGGCAGGTAGTTTTGGTGAAATCTATATGATTCTGTTTTTTGTGGTTAGTGACATTTTGGAAGCATGTTGCACTTTGACCAGCTCATTGTCGTATCTATTGAGTATAAATATGCTAAAGTTCCTCCAATATCGCAGGCAAATGGCTAAAGCTTAGCAGCATTTCCTTGCATAAAGCATAGCAGCAGAGTAGTATGCTAATATTTGAGTTATGTTTGGTGTTTGAAGTTGATTCTTCCTTTCTGTACCTGTTAGTTAAATCTCATTTTGATTTGTTAGTACATTTGCAGCATAGGGTACTGGGGTTGGTTCTTCTTTCATTCTTGATTATTTTGTCGTAATTTTATTTTAAAGCCCTTGACATGGATTTGTGCCTTCACTGATTTCATTAACAGCTATCACATAATTTTGTTTCTGTTGCCAAACCCAAGTGATTTGCATATTAATTATAGTGATATCATGTTTTGTCTGGTTCAGGTTCTGGTTATGACTCCTCAAATCTTATTAGATACCCTCAAAAATTCATTCCTCAAGCTAGAGATAGTATGTCTACTAATAATAGATGAATGCCATCGCACCACTGGCAATCATCCTTATGCGAAATTAATGAAGGTTAGTTTCCTCAGTAATGATAAGCGTTAACTTTTTTTCCTTAACCAGTCAATAATCTAGTTTGTTTCTTGTTTGCATGAAGGAATTCTATCACAAATCTACTTACAAACCAAAGATATTTGGATTGACTGCGCCAGAGGTCATAAGAAAAGGCATGCTATTTTAAATAATTAATTTCTCTTGTATGGCGAAAAAAGATCTTGCTTTCTGTAACTAGTTCTTAATTTTTTAACCTCATATGAGTAAAATAAAGTCATACTGGAAGAGCTTGTTTAGCACCTCTAATATGTTTCCTGTGCTCGAGCTATGCAGGTCAAGTATCAGAACTTGAGAGCCTCATGGACTCACAGGTACCTTGTTGTTGTGTAACAAGAACATAGATACTAAATAATGAAGCAATATTATGCAACACTTACCTTGAATTCAGGTTTTCAATCCTGAAGAGCGGAATGAGGTAAAGAAGTTTGCTTCGACATTAAAAGAGGGTCCAATATTCTATGACCCACCACCATTCTGTAGTTTGGAATTAAAAGAAAAGCTGGAAAATTTGCACCTCAAGGTATATATATACATACATATATATATATGCATCACTCAGTGTGAGCTAAAACATGACTCTTTCCTATAATGTTTTAAATGGCTTGAAAAAGGTTCAATTTTTGTTCTACAGTTCAATGCGTCTCTTTTAAAGAGTCAAGAATTGGACAAAGGCAGTTTTCCCAACATGGAGAATAAGTATACGACTTATCAAAAGCAATTATCCATTGATTTGGGAGAGATTTTGCATTGCCTTGATAACCTTGGCCTGACTTGCGCACATTTGGTATTGTTTCTATTACTTACTACCAGATTTTGTTTAACTGGTTAGTTATTTGCTTNTTTTTTTGCTTATGCATTTTTATTTTTTTTTTTTTTTTTTTTTTCCCGGTAGCACTACCTGTTGTGCTGATTTACTTTAGTTTTATATTGGTATCATCAAAGGCGGCTGAAATCTGCTTGGAGAAATTCTTAGATACCAAAGAGGAAAGTGAAACTTCTAAAGAATGCTCAATGATGTGCAAGGAATTTCTTGAGGGTATTTTATCCATATCAGGGGTGTATTTGCAGCAAGGTACTGTATTCAAAGCTCTATGTTTGCACGGAGGAGTCCCCTCCTAGGTACTAATTCAATCTTTTTTCTCTGTGCCTCATTTGTGTTATTTAATAGAAGATAAAAATTTAGTAGATCCGCAGAAAAACCATCTGTCAGCAGTAAATTCGGGACATGTCTCTCCAAAGTTACAAGAACTTTTCAATTTATTGGATTCCTTCAGGTAATTCTATATTTATTTTAACTTAAAAATTTGAAACTTGTATTTGTTTTAACTTCTTTAATTTGATTGTAGAGGTGAAATGCAAACCACTGTCCTTATTTTAGTTGAGAGAATCATAACTGCGGAAGTGATAGAAAGATTCGTGAAGAAAGAAGGCTCTTTAGCTTATCTTAGTGTCATGCGTTTAATAGGAAACAATGCCTCCACTGATGCATCAACACAGAAAAGGAAAACTGAAATATCTGATTCCTTTCTTGATGGCAAGGTTAGCCGTTCATTAGCAGCCAGACTTTTTTTATAGATTGAAGAAAATTCGTCTATTCTGCCTTCTCTGAGAGCTTTTTGATTTATGCAGGTGAAGCTTTTATTTATCACTGATCTGATTGAAGAGGGATTTCAGGTTCCAAATTGCTCAGGCACGGTTTGTTTTGATCTCCCTAAAACAGTGTGCAGTTACTCTCAGTCTCAAGAATATGCTCAACAGAGTAATTCTAAGTCTATCATGTTTCTTGAAAGGTAGATGTCAATCTTCATCAATAAAAACGTTTGATCCAGAGTGTTCTTTTGGAGCTCAGTTTTGGCACATTAATTATTGTAGGGGAAACTCGAAACAAAGAGACAATTTGTATGACATTATGCAAACAGAACTCCCAATGCAGAATCCAGAAACGCCAAACTTGAAATTTTCTCCACCTCCAGTGACAAATGGCCGTGACATGAAGGGGACTGGAGCCGTGGTGATTCCAGAATCTAGCATTAATTTACCTGAGAAAGCAGCTGGCACACAAACTATGATTGATTCTCTTACCAGAAATGAGCAGTCAGCATCTAAGAAATTACATCAATTGGGCGGTTTGGCTAATAATTTATTACCATGCAGTGCTGAGGTTAAGGTTGTTTCTTATACAAGTAAATCATCTTCATCGGCTGCAGGTATGTTTACCTATTTGGTTATTCCTCAATAAGCTGGTCTTGGTGATTTTGGTCATTCCTCTATCTGCCAGCACATGCATAACATATGTGCATATTGAAGGTCATGGAGCTTTTTTTAATATCTATATATCTTTTCTGCTCTGGACAGGTTCAAAAAAACGTAAGGAGTTGCACGGGACAACCCAGGCCAACGCATTGTCAGGAACCTGGGGAAAGAATGTCGATGGAGCCATCTTTCATGCCTATAAATTTGACTTTTGTTGTAATATTTCTGGGGAGGTATATTCGAGTTTTTCTCTTTTGCTTGAGTCAACCCTGGCCGAGGATGTTGGTAATGCCGAGATGACCCTTTACCTGGTCAGGAAGTTTGTTAAGGCATCCGTTTCACCTTTTGGCCAGATACGCTTGAGTCACGATGAGGTACCACCCACACTCCGATCCGTGGAATTTATGCAGTTTCTTGTTTCATGGTTTTAACATAATGTCTTCTTCTTTTTTTGTGTCTTTGGACCATGCAGATGGTCAAAGCAAAGTGTTTTCAGCAGTTTTTCTTCAATGGCATGTTTGGAAAGTTATTCGTTGGTTCCAAGTCATTGGGAACTAAGAGAGAATTTTTGCTTCAAACTGATACAAGTGCTCTTTGGCACGCTTCCTTCATGTTTCTAGTGCTACCGGTAACAAAGGATCTCGTATCGAGCACGACAATTGATTGGTCAGCTATCGATACCTGTGCCTCAGTAGTGGAGTTCTTGAACAAAAATTCTCTACTTGAACTACAGATTAGGGATGGAAATCATACCAATACCTCATCTGGTCAGGAAGTTTTACCCGAGGTTGAGAAGAAGGAAACTAATCTGATCCATTTTGCCAATGCTTCGTCTGATAAAGATAGTCTTGAAGACATTGTAGTCATTGCAATTCATACTGGAAGAATATACTCTATAGTTGAAGCGGTAAAGGATTCTTCTGCTATGAACCCGTTTGAGGGCGACACCTCACCAGAATATGCTTCTTACGCAGATTATTTTAATAAAAAGTAAGTGAAATTCAAGCTACAAATGTTTTCTCAGTTTACTTTCGTAACTTATGATAACTCTGCGGTTAATACCATTCCCATTTAATCAGATATGGGATTGTATTGGCGCACCCGAACCAGCCTTTGATGAAGTTAAAGCAGAGTCACCATGCGCACAACCTTTTAGTCAACTTCAATGAAGATGGTTAGTTGATTCTTAAGAGTTCCTCTAACACATGGATAAATTGTATGTTCTCAGGATTTTAAAGTGTACCGCTCTAAGATGTTATTTATAATGAAAATGGACAGTGGATGTGGAGACAGAACCAAAGGCTGGTAATGTTAGAAAAAGAAAACCGAATATCCATGCGCATTTGCCTCCAGAGCTGTTGGTCAGGATTGATGTCCCCCGTGCTGTGCTTAAATCAATCTACTTGCTTCCCTCAGTGATGCACCGCCTAGAGTCTCTAATTTTGGCTAGCGAGCTTAGGGATGAGATTGATTGTAGGGGGGATGACTTCAGTATATCAAGTACATCGGTATGGTTATTGATGCCGTATGTCATTTTCAATTGAGTCTAAATATCCCGACTGTCAGTTAACTCTTGTATTGGTTCAATAAATCAGATTCTTGAAGCAATTACAACACTCACATGCGGCGAATCGTTTTCCATGGAGCGGTTGGAATTGCTTGGGGATTCAGTCTTGAAGTATGTTGTGAGCTGTTATCTATTCCTTAAGTATCCTGACAAAAACGAGGGACAACTATCGCAGCAGAGGAGATCCATTATATCTAACTCAAATCTACACCGCTTGGCAACCGATCACAAACTACAGGTAACTTCTAATATATGTAAATAATGTTTTATATCAGTCAAAAGTAAAGATATGTTTTCTTTTTGAATTTGGATTTTGGTTTGATAGGGATACATAAGAAATGGCGCTTTTGAATCACGTCGCTGGACTGCACCTGGTCAAGTTTCTCTTTTTCCTGTTCCTTGCAAGTGTGGGATTGATACTAGAGATGTACCGTTGGACCCAAAATTCTTCACAGAAAACATGACTATCAAAATTGGGAAGTCCTGCGACATGGGTCATAGATGGACAGTTTCAAAATCTGTATCAGATTGTGGTGAGGCCTTGATTGGTGCCTATTATGTAAGCGGTGGATTGACTGCAGCTCTGCATATGATGAAATGGCTTGGTATTACCATCGATTTTGACTCAAACCTAGTCAATGAAGCGATCAATAGAGTGTCTTTACAGTGTTACTTCCCGAAGAACGATGAGCTTGCAGAGTTGGAGACAAAGATCGGACATGAATTCTCTGCAAAATTCCTTTTAAAAGAGGCTATCACACATGTCTCTGTTCACGAACCCTATAGTTATGAGGTATGACTTAATCTTTTGAACCTGTATATCGCTAAGTTATTCCTATCTGTTTCTTAATTCCTGGTAATCACAACTTGTTCTTTAAACAGAGATTGGAGTTTCTAGGCGATTCTGTACTCGATTTTCTAATCACCCGTCATCTGTTTAACACGTACGCTCAGACCAGCCCTGGAGAGATGACTGATCTTCGTTCTGCCTGTGTAAGTAACGAAAATTTTGCACAGGTTGCAGTGAAACACAATCTGCATACCCACCTCCAACAACGTTCTACGGTGCTTGAGACTCAGATAAACAAGTATTTGATGTCCTTTTCAAAAGTAGATGAGACCAGTATACCAACCCCTTCAATACAGGGCCCTAAGGTAAACACACTTGCATGATCATTTCCAAACAAAGAGGAAGCAGATAGACTGATGTTTCCGGTCCTTGTGTCATTGATCGTCTGGTGTGCTTCAGGCTCTTGGAGACTTGGTGGAGAGTATAGCTGGAGCATTGTTGATTGATACAAGGTTGGATCTGGATGAAGTGTGGAGAGTCTTTGAGCCTTTGCTTGCTCCACTTGTAACACCAGATAAACTTCAGCTGCCTCCATACCGAGAGCTCAATGAATTATGCGACTCATTTGGGTATTTCTTCCGGGTGAAATGCGAAAATGATGGTGTGAAGGCAAAAGCCACGATTCAGATGCAGCTGGATGATGTTCTTCTTACTGGAGAAGGATTTGAACAGACGAATAAACTGGCAATGGGAAAAGCAGCTTCGCATTTGCTTAAGCAACTCGAGGTATATGTTTACACTTATGTGTGCATGTGTTCACGCTATGTTCATTAGCTGAAACTTCCCTTTGGTTCTTCAGAAGAGAAATATTTCACGTAAGATATTCATCGAGGACGATCAAAGTTCCATGGATGTCGATCAAAGTTCCATGGATGTCAATCTTGCTACAGATTGCACTTATAACAATAGAGAAACTCCGCCTTTCAATCCTGCCGAAATCAAGGGTATAGAGATCCCATGTAAGCAAGCATCCACTGTTATATACGTTCAAATTGCTCAATCCTTTTTTGGCTTTCTCCTATCTAGGCTTATCTGCAATTCATGTTTTTCAGTTATTGGACCTATAAACTTGACAAAAGGTAGGCCTCGTGCAACTCTACATGAGTTCTGCAAGAAACATCTCTGGCCAATGCCTACCTATGACACCCTCGAGGAGAAATCTCGGTGAGTTCATCAGTCCTGTCTTGTTCTAGTTAGGTTGTTTCTTTGTCTCATGAGTCTTGAGCAATCTTAACCTGTATATTCCTTGTATATGCACAGAACTCCATTTGAATTCATGGATGGAGATGATAAACGTACAGGCTTTAACAGTTTCATATCTACAATAACACTGAAGATACCCAATCTTGATACTGTGACATACACTGGAGAAGCTAGACCTGACAAGAAGAGTTCCTTCGACTCTGCAGTTGTGGAACTACTTTATGAGCTTGAGCGCCGGAAAATCCTCATCATAACAAAGTAGAAGAATTTTGTCCTGTTAACAGCTTTAACAAACACTGTGATTCACAGTTCTTAATCTCGAGCACCAAAGCTCCCAAATAATCGAGTTTAGACTCTTACCCATCTGAAAATGTCTAGTATGTTGACTACGCTTGTATCCATCTGAAAATGTCTAGTATGTTGACTACGTTTGTATCTGAATCCCTGACGTATCGGTTAATTTTTATGCTTATGCATTAATGATAAGCTCGTGGACGTTAGCGCAGTTGAAGCTAGTTGATTGTTTCTACTGTCATTTGATTAAACAGATTCAAAATATAGAGCGAGATTGTAGTGAAAATCAGAAGGATTAGAGGAAAGATTCTTATTCCAAAATGGTTGATATTAACAGACAAACTTTAAATCAAAACAAAATATCACTGATAACATCATTGGTCCAAGTCTTGAAAGACAAACGCAACAACATTTCAAAAGCTTCTACATGATAATCAAAACTATAAAAGTTTCAAAGTTCAATTCGTCGATGCTTGTCATATTTGTGTATCATAAGCATCAACCAAGAACTGGTTCTTCATTAACGGTACTGCAGAGAAGAGAGGAATCAGATCAGAATGAAGCAAACATGCCTAACAAGTTATGAATCAGCATATAAGTGAGTTTACCTTGATGAATCCAATCTCCTTGGCGTTGCTGCGGAAGCATTGTCTGCAGCAGTTTAGACCATACTTCCTGATGAGCCCGTGGGAGTTCCCGCACACACGGCTACATAAAGACAATAATTTGCAAAATTACAAAGTCAGAATCTTAAAATGCCATATATAACAGCACATAGTTACTCTCATGCATAAGCTAACCTCACAAGGTAACTACAGAAGCCAAAACGACAATCTTATGCTTAAGCTAATCACTAAAATCAGCTGAATATAAAAAAAGAAAAGTCAAAATCTTGACTTGCCAAATAACAACACATGGCTACTCTCATGCATAAGAGAACTCCACATGGTAAAGTCAGATGCCAAAACAACAATCTCTTGCATAAGCTAATCACTAAAATCAGCTGACACGAATTTTCATTCTACAAAGTCAAAATCATGACTTGCCAAATATAATGCATAACTAATCTCATATATAAGCAAATCTAACAAAGTCATATACATAAGCTAATCAGAGTCTCGAAAATTAAATGGAACCAATACTTCACCGCAAGCTATACTATTATTCATTATAATCACTAATTTCAAGATAATATCACCAAACATAATTAAAAGCTGATCAGATTCATCAAAGAACATTGAGATTGCGTTCGTTCTATACTTGAATAGACAAATAAAAGCGAGAGGAGAGAAATGAAGATTATATACCAGGTGCGAGATCCAGGACCATACTTCTTCGGATGAGAATTCCAGACATTTTCGTGACCCATATCGTCGATAGCTCGCAATAGAAGAAAGAGACGGCGAATAGGAGACTTCAAAACCCTAGAATTGTGATTGAAGGAGACGAATGTTGAATTTTATGACTCGTGAATTTATTAAAATTTAACAATTTTACGGGCCAGATTCTCTAGGCCCATTAACAGCCCCATAGTCTTCTCTCTAATTCCTTGCGGCTCAAAGTAACAAAAAACAGTTAAGACCGGCTTAAACAACAGTTTTCCTTTCTTTTTTTTTCTTTTCTTTTTTTCTTTTTTTTTTGCTTTTGGGTTAAAATAAACAACAAAAACCACAAAGATATTTTAGACTAATTTATAAAAATAAATAATTGTTATAAACTATGTAGATGGACTCCATAACCGGCCTACTACAAAACACAAGACTGAAATCCAATGGAGAAAACCCACACACTACTTTCCATTAGTCATTAGGGTTTTCCATGTTTCACTTGTATTATGTCCTTAGTCTTGTATATATATATTGTAACTCTCATTCGTTAATAATACATAAGATTCATTCTTAACCTTTGCTCTACAACACGTTATCAGCACGAATAAGTCTCTAAAATTCGTCCCCCCATCAAGAACCCTAATTGCCGCCACCACCAAAATCCTAGCCGAAAATTTAAAGAGGCATATCTCCCAAAACGTGAGGAATCAGAAAGCGATCAAAATATCAAATCGAACCCCTCGCCGAGACGAATCTGTAAGTGAAAACCGCTTGTCAATCTGATAGTGGACGCGCTCTCACGCACGGAAACAGTGCGCCGCCGATCTATAAACCCTAGCCGCCGGTCTTCTTCCTCCTTCAACCGACGGTTGTAGCAGATCTTGGCGATCAATCCCTGGAGTTTGTAGCGGTTAACTGAGGTCTTTTAGCTCCTAGTTACATAAGCAAGCCAGAAATCCATAGGTGATCAAAGGTAAACCTCTTAATTGA
>OVBA01009407.1:0-10678 GCA_900406435.1 Lepidium aucheri | reverse complement strand
AAATGAATCTTACTGTTTTAAATACAAATATTTGTGTTTTTTTTGTAATTACAATTTCTTTTATAATATTATATATATATATATATGTATTTTTGTCAACAATTAAATCTTTGATTCATAATTTAAATCTCTACATTTTAAATCCTATAATGTTGAGTTACTCAACTACCAAATTCTAGTAAAAAAATAGCAAAAATAGACATTTTATTACACTCGAACCAAAAACACTTCACAATTATATATAAATATAACTTTGTAAATGTGAAGAAATTGATTTCTCAAATATCATTTAGAAATAGAAAAATCATCTATAGAACAAAAACACAAAATCTGTAGTCCATTAATTTGGATTTAACTTACTTAAAAGCGACACGGAAGCGCAAACCCAAAAATACGAGCAAAACAATCAAGCTTGTGATGTCTACTAATAATTAGTCAACATGTAAAAACAAAAGAATCTCCCAAGCCGAATGAATTAATAAATACGATTACTTTTGGATGAGAAATATATTAAATTTTTGTTTGTGTTACCAAATATAATTGAAGATTAAAGATTTAGTTGGTGATGGGTAAGAAGAAGTAAACTACAAAATATACTTAAGATCACAATTTTGTTTTGATATTGCCTTTAGTAAGAGACAAAAGATTACTTGAATAATAGAAACGACATGAGCGAAACTACGGGTTAGCAATGGGAATGGGTCGCACGCCGATATGGTTGATTTGCCGGGAAAAGGGTCTCTGCTGGGGGATCCTCCGGATTTAGATCTCTCTGGCGATGGTGAGAATGCTTTGGTTAGTAAGGTTTTGGAGAATTGTGATGTTGATAATGCTATGGTTGATACTGAAGCTCGCTATAGACTTTCGATGCCTTTATCGTGGGCAAAAACAGTTGCTGGTCCGCGCAATGGTGAAAAGTCGAGAGCTATGAAGCGAGTGTCGAGGGAGTTTGCGAGAAGTAGGTTATCGGTGGAATTTTTGCAGGGTCGTGATGCTGAGGTTGTGGTTTCTATCGGGGAAGAAGTGATCACAACATTAAATTCTTTGTAGGACAAGTGTTTGTACGTGAAGGTTTTGGACCGCAATGTCAATATTGTGGTTATGAATCATAAGTTACGTGAGTTATGGGCTCCTACGGGGAGATGACTGTAGTGGACTTACCACGTAACCTGTTCTTGGTTCGCTTTGGCTCTGAGCAAGACTATATTGCAGCTCTAACTGGGGGTCCGTGGAGGATGTTTGGAAGTTATCTCCTAACACAAGCTTGGACTGCGTCTTTTGATCCAACCCGTAGCATAATTCGTACGACTCCGGTGTGGGTTAGGATTGAACATCTTCCAGGGAATTTCTATCGTGATGAGATTCTATTAGGTATTGCAAGCGGTATTGGGAAGCTTGTTTCTCTGGATACCAATACTCTCAATTTCCTACGCGGACGCTTTGCCCGAATATGTGTGGAAGTAGACCTATCAAAGCCATTGAAGGGCTCTATTGTGGTGAATGGAGATAGATATATTGTTTCTTACGAGGGTCTTTCAAATATTGGCTCTAGGTGTGGGATTCACGGCCATCAGATTCAGTATTGTCAATAACCTCCGAGGGAAGTCGATCCCGAGAAAGTAGTTGATATGCCACCTCCTCCTAGTATAGTTGCAGTGACACTGCGGGTTCGTGAAGGCTTTATGCTGGTTAAGAAAAGGGTAGGTGTGATAAGAATGTTCCTGTTAAGGGGTCGTTCTTGGCTCCCAATAAGCCTTTAGGCGAGGTCTCTAATGTGCCTCATATTGGTACTTCTTCGACAAATAGGTTTCAGGGTTTAAGCATTGAACCAAAACCTTCTTCTGTGGGTAATAAATCAAGTGAAGCTAGTAAAAAGAAGGGTGATGTGTCGAACGCTGCTATTCCTGATAAGGAAAATGAGCCGACTATTGCACAAACGTCGAGTCTTGATGGCTCAGAGAGTGTAACACAATTTTTTTTAAGTGTGAGGAAAGCTATGAGCTCTCATGATATGAGCATGAAAGCTAGTGGTGGAGGTAGTAGGGATAAGAGACCAATTGGCGGTAGGAATGGATCCAAAGGAAAGATCAACCCGATAAAAATTCCACGGGGTTAGTGTTTGGATTGTCTAAGGAGGAGGTGGCTTTGAATACTTTGAGTAAGCATTTAGACCTGGAGAAAGCGTATGACAGGATCCGATGGGATTTTCTCCAAGAAACTCTCATAGTGGCGGATTCATCTTCTCAGTGGGTTGAGTGGATAATGGCTGGGGTAACTGGTCCATCTGTGAGTATCCTCTGGAATGGTGAGAAGTATGCTTCCTTTGTATCATCACGTGGACTTCGGCAGGGAGATCCCCTATCCCCCTATCTTTTTGTCATGAGCTTGGAGAGATTATGCCACTTGATCGAGAGCGCCACAACTGCAGGGAAGTGGAAACCAATTTCTCTATCACGTGGGGGTCCGAAGCTTTCTCATATTTGTTTTGCTAATGACCTGATTCTCTTTGCTGAAGCTTCGGTATCTCAGATTTGGGTGATCCGAGGGACTCTACATGAGTTTTGTATGGCTTCCGGACAGAAAGTAAGTCTTGATAAGTCAAAGATCTTCTTCTCTGATAATGTTGCGCGAGATTTGGAGTTGAAAATTACAAATGAGAGTGGTATTAAGGCCACAAAGGATCTTGGGAAATACTTGGGGGTTCTGTTATTACATAACTGTACGAATAAAGATACTTTTCGGGATGTTGTCGAGAAAGTATCTTCTCGCCTAGTGGGATGGAAACAACTGAATTTGAACTTTGCAGGTAGGCTGACCCTAACTAAGGCTGTTCTCTCTTCCATTCCAGTCCATTCTATGAGTACCATCATTCTCCCGAGAGCTATGATTAGGGAGTTACAACGAGTATCACATTCCTTTCTTTGGCGTAGTTCTCCTGAGAAGAAGAAACAACATCTCATCTTTTGGAAACGAGTGTGTCATCCAAAGCATGAGGGTGGACTAGGTGTTAAGAACCTTGTATCTATGAATCTCGCTTTAGTTTCTAAGCTCGGGTGGAGGCTTTTATCAGATACCGCTAGTTTATGGGTTTGCCTTCTTCGCAGGAAGTACCGTGTTGGCGATATCCATGATGTCTGATGGATGGAGAAACTGAGAGTTATGTCTATAATTTGGCATGGTATAATTCAGGGTTTGATAATGTTATACTTCCTAGACTTCGTTGGGTTATGGGGAATGGGAGTAATACCCGTTTTTGGTATGATCTTTGGTTACTATAAAGATCACTTTGTCAGGATACTACAAGTCCTCTACCCCATGATGCTGGTACTATCCTTGTTCGTGATATGCGGCTTAACGGATAAGGTTAGCGACGGGAGTGTATCGAACCTCATGTCTCACCGACGGTCATGTTACACTTAGGCGCGTATGTTGTCGACAATGTTACGGGTCGGACTGACCATTTCTCTTGGGGTTGTGTACAGAATGGTTGTTTTAGTGTTAGTTCTGCGTATAACTTCTTGTGTATAGACTTTACCCCACGACCGAACATGGTTAATGTGTTTCGAAGAACTTGGAGTCTCAAAGTACGAGAATGCTTTCATGTTTTTCTCTGGTTTGGTGTCCATTAGGTACTTATGACAAACATGGAACATCAGAGACGACACTTGGTCGATTCCGGAACATGCTCAATATGGCAAGGGGGTGAAGAATCTATTTTACATGTACTTTGGGATTGCCCTGCTATGCTAGGTATATGGTGCCGTATTGTTCCCTACTGCAAACGAAGTCCTTTCTACTCAAAGACTCTTCTTGAGTGGTTGTTTGATAATATTGGTGATCATGATCTGACTAAATGTGGCCCTTGCTCCACCGTTTTGCTATGGATGTGTGGTGGACTTGGAAATGGCGGTGCTTGAATGTGTTTGAACAACAGTATGTTTGTCGAGATAGAACTCAATTTATCAAAGGAAAAGCTAAGAAGGTCTGGTTGGCTAATAAGAGTGTTGATATGTTGAGTGCATATAGCAGGAAGTCTTTGAGGGATATGGCTTGGTCTCCACCGAGCGAGGATTGGGTTAAGCTTAACACCGATGGAGCTTCAAAGGGCAATCCGGGACATGCATCCACCGCTGGGGTGTTAAGAGACAGTGTTGGGGATTGGATCGAAGGTTTTTCTCTCAACATTAGAGTTTGTTATGCTCCTTTAGCTGAACTCTGGGGTATTTATTATGGGCTATTCATTGCTTGGAATCAACGGGTGTCACATTTGGTTCTTGAAATTGATTCTGAAATCGTTGTAGGTTTTTTCAGAAGGGGATCGATGACACACATCCTCTATCTTTCTTGGTGCATTTGTGCCAATGCTTTCTTACAAGGGCTAGGTTAGTCCAGGTTACACATGTGTATATGCAGACTAATCGTCTTGCTGATGGGTGGCAAACTATGTCTTTTCTCTTCTTTTGGGTTTCCAGTTTTTTCGTTCTGTTCCTGTTGATGTTTCTTTGATTCTTTTAGACGATATTCGAGGTGTGTCTCGGTCTAAACTCATTCGAGTCTAGTTTTACTTTTTTTTTTTGATGTTTGAATAAAGGCTTTGGGGAGGCCTTTCTCCCCTTCTTCCGACAAAAAAAAAAAAGATTACTTGAATAAATATACATATCTTCCATATAATAAAAGGATAGCAATAATTAGAATTACCCTTACTACAATATAATATTACATAAGATGCCATTGAACTTTACAATTTTTTAGGGTATTTTGGGTAGATTGTCTTCGTTTTTCAAAATTTATTAATTAGATCACGATTGGTTTTATATTTAAGTGAAAAATTTAATTGAAAAAAAATATTTATGGTATTTTGATAATTTAATTAGTATTGGAGATTTCATCCGATCTAAAAAAAGTTAATATTGTAGATTTTAAAAATTAAATTTTTAAGATCAAATTTATACCATTTGGTTATAATAATTCGAATGATTGATACTATTTCTAAAATAATATAAAACAATTTTATTTTTATTTATTACATTCTACAATTTTTAGATAAAATAATTTTTATATTTTCCTTATTCAAATTTTTTTATAACCGATCTTTCCCAATTGAATCTATATTTATGTGAAACATTTAATTTATAAATATATTTAAGGTATTTAATTAATGTTTTTGAAGAAAAATTGTAATGTATTGATTATTTAGTTTCTATATTTATATCCGAAAATTTAAAATTAAATTGTATAAGATAATTTTTTTACAATTTAGTCTAATTTAGAAAATTATACAATATAATCATAATTCTAAATTTGGATTTTTGTCATATGTAATTCGTGCACAAGTTTTAAATTTATAATTTAGAAAACTATACAATGTTATTGATTGTAATTTTTAAGAAGTGTACCCTAACTTTTTATTATAAATAATTACAATACCTTTGTTTTCACTGTAATTCAATTTTCATTCATCCTCCATTGATTTATTATTCTTAACAAATTACATTATAAAATTTAGATAATGTTTTATTCTATAAATCATTAATATTATATATTATATATTATATTTTTATAATTTATTTGCATATTTAATATGTACTTTATGTAGTTATGTTTAAAAGGAATTTTAAGAAATGTTTTTTTAGTGTACCCTATTGAAGGGGGATCCGAGATCCTATTTCGGTCCACCAAAAACAACGGGTCGAATACAAAAGAACAACCCGGTTACAAGCACTAAGTCTTCAACTCGGATAATATACTCGACTCGGCAAAATTTCTCATCTCGGAAGGTTCCACGAACCTGAAGGAAAGTCGGTTGACACATCAGCAAATGACAAATGGAAGTTTTCCTGTTCCGACATGGAAAACTTCCACAAATCTAGCAACGAATCTTAACAGATTCATTCTTATCAACAGATTTGTAAATCTTTCTTTATTTTCTACACATGTAACCGCCTCTATAAACTATAAATAGAGGCATAATCCTTTGAAAAGGGGATCCGATTTTGGCATACAAAAGTATAATAAGAACATCAATTCGGCAATCATCTCTTCTTGCTCTTAGCTAACTAGCTCTTGCTCCCAATCTAATCTACAAGTGTCCTTGCCCATTCTCCTCCACTCTTTTAATCAGAAATCATCGTTTTAGTACTCTTTGTGCTAAAACGGGTTCCATCAGTTGGTGTCGTCCGTGCGGACATCTTCATAAAAGCAAGAGAGAACTCTGATAGAAGAAATATGGTTGAAGGAGAAATCAACATCAGCTCATCGAAAAGGAGGGAACCTCTCCTTCAGGAGCATGTCGATTTAACGAATGGATCAACCCTGAATTCAACTCGAACTCACAAAGAGAACTAACAAGAAACTCGGGAAGATAATGATCTTCCGCCACCACCACCGGGATCACTGATGCTCGGGACCTTAGTGCAAAACCTGACTGCACAACATGAAGCTTTTGATCGAAGAAACGCTAAAAGATTCGATAGATTCGAATCTTGTTTGAATGAGAGTAGTCTCCCAACTACACAGGTCAATAGGCCGTGTGCAAAAGCATTAGCTAGTGTTCAAATAACACTTTTTAGAGACTTACCGAGTCCAAAACCAGTAAAAACCTCGGTACAGGATCATTCTGCCATACCGAGCACGTCTGGACAGCATGGTCAAGTAACGTTAGATGCCACGACTGTATTGAAGATGATAGATGACATAAAGTCAAATTTCTATCAAGCTACCAGCTCAGCACCCGAGATAGGAAGGATCCTAGCTAAGGCACAGAACTCGTCATTCGCACCGCGACTAAGAAGAGTCTCGGTAAACAGAGGATTGCGGCTCCGATGCCCCTCATACAATGGGAATTTGGACCCGGTAGAATTTTTGAGCGCCTTCAACGTCATGATGAACAGCACCAGCAATACCATTGACAACAAAGACGCAGATCACTGTCAGCACTTCACAACCGGGTCAATTGAAAGCTTCAACCAACTTGCCAAGTTGTTCATAAAGCAATACGCCTTATTCATCAACCAAGATACCTCGATTGCTAAGCTGAGATCCTTAAGGCAAGACTTTGACGAGCCTTTAAAGCCGTATCTTAGACGTTTCAAAAAGATTCTGACAAAGGCCAAAGTCAATGACAACATGGCTATTGAAGCCCTCCGAACTGTAATGGTGATCGATGAGGCACTTAGCGGGGCCTTTTTGTCAAAAAGCCCAATACAATCTCCAACGCCCTTTGCAGAGCGGCGAGATATACAAAATACGTAGAGGAAAAATAAATCCTCTTGCAGAATCAAGATACACTATGGAACTCGGCAACTAAAGAGTTGAGAGAAAGGCACTACGAGCCGAGACAGCACAATAGAGGGAAATTAGACTTAGCAGCCACTTTCCAAGTTGGGGAGAATAGCAGCCCTCATGACAATTCATTCAACAAGACCTACAACTGGAATGGGTACTGCGGGTTCCAGAAGAAAGCGGGTCATTCGACTGCAAAGTGCAAACAAATGCAAGAATTCCTTGCTGAGAAATTCAGCAAGGGAAAGTTAGAGGTTTCAAAGGAGGAAACCTAGAGGTATAAAGCACAAAAGCGGAAAGAAGCCGAGTAACAAGAAGCTTCTTTCACATCAGAAAATCCAAAGGATGACACTTCGGAAGCAACTAAGCGGTAAAAGCCAGTAGGAGGCAATGACAGATTTGGTGATCCACGTGTTGTTGTCGGTGTAATCATGGGCGCATTATAGTTTTGTGATGATACTATTTGTTCAATCAAGACATACAATGAAAGGTTTCGCCTCGGTCAACCAGGAGCCCGTCAAGGAGCGCATGCACATCATGGATTCGGTGATCACTTTCACCGCTGAAGATGTTAAAGGAGTCAGCTTCCCGCATAATGGATATACCTATATTTTACTAGTTTTAAGCTCATTAACATGCCTACTTTTAGGGTTTCTGTCTGTGTTTTGTGTCACTTTCAGGTGGAAAACATAGGGACTTAGATTATTGGCATGGAGTCTCGTTTGGATGATTTTGGAGCATTACATGAAGTTTCACGAAAAAGGCATGTGATCAACCGATCAACATCTTGAGCGATCGATCAAGCCTTCTTGCCATGACAACGCTCGATCTCACGATCGACCTAACATATTGGAAGATCGATCACACAAGTCCACGATCGGTCGATCAACACCTTGATTAATCGATCAACGAGCACCTAAGCAAATACCTAATTTTCCTTTTTTGCACCTAGATCTTAGGACATATATATACTTCTATTTTCGATTTCTTTTACACATCGCTCATTATTCACAGAGAACTTTAGAGTTATTCAGTAAGCTAGAGAGAGAGAGAATTCAACATTCAGAAGAATCTCTAAACTCCCTTTTTATATTTTTTATACAATTCAAGTTTATTTTCATCATGTCTTTTGTTTCAATTTCAATTATGTCTGAGTAGTTAATCAATCACGTTTAGGGTTTCTAGGGATTTAGGAATCAATGATTAGGGACAAATAGAATCAAATCTAATAAGAGTATTCTCCATCTAATTCTTGTACTTAATGCTTAGAATAGCCTGATCAACTAATCTATGAACCTAGGTTGTTAGCTCTCCAAAATCTTGCTAGGAATCTGAACTAGATTAAATGAGCAATTAATCCTAAACCGCAATAGCTGATGTTTAGGTTGATTGTGGATACTTGAACCTACTTATTTAATGCCTGTTCGAAATTTGGAACCAACGATAGTTAGGACCTCTAAATTGTCGAGTAGAGTTTTGAGTACTACAAGAGTAGGCTTGTTATACCATTCTGTTCAAGTCGAGAATTGAGCTTAAATAATACTTTGAATAGTTTCCCAAGTTAGATTCCTACTTCCCAATGAATACTCTATGCCTGGTGCTTTTTATAATTAAGTTCACATCATTTAAGTTACTTGTTATTCTCTTGAATCTAATTAGTATAGCTTGAGAAATACAATTGATAATTGAAAGTGCAATACTTGGTTCTTCGTGGATACAATCCCTAAGTACTACTACTTCATTGCTGTGCACTTGCAGTAGTTACCTTTGGGTTAAAACCTGATAACGCATCAATGTTTCACAAATTCTCATCGATATTGGGAGTTCAGTAGATCTTATATTGAAAGAGGCTTTGGATAATATGGCTCTACCGGATGTTAAGCTCAAACCCGTGGACATGACCTTGACCACATTTGATGGAAGTACAATCAATGCGATCGAAACGGTGAAGCTAGCAGTCCGAGTTGCTAGAATTACAAGATTGATCAAGTTACTTATTGTAGATAAACCACCGATCTACAACATGATCGTAGGAACATCTTGGATACACACGATGAAAGTTGTGCCCTCAAGCTATCATCAATGTGTTAATATCCTGACAAATGAAGGAGTCTATACACTTAAAGGAGATTAGAAGATGGCTAGAACTTGCCTCATCGCCGAGTTAAGTTAAGGAACAAATCGTGTATGATCGCTGCATCAATAGGAAGTAGGGTACTAACTGAACCACCTGCTCTCGAGAAGCCATACCAATCGACTATTGAACTCGTCAACATCGATTTGACTGACCCAACAAAACGTGTAAGCATTGGCGTTGACTTGAGCAAGCTAATCAAGGAGAAGCTGGTTAAGCTCCTTGAAGAGAATGTGACGACATTCGCATGGGCACCAAGTGACATGCCTGGAATCAACCCAGAAATCACAAGTCATAGGCTAAATATTGACCCGACATATAAGCCGATTAAACAAAAGAGAAGAAAGCTTGGGCCAGAGAGAACAAAGGCCGTAATTGAATAGGTCAAAAAACTAATTAAAATCAGGTCCATCACCGAAGTTCAATATCCTGAATGGCTAGCCAATCAGGTAGTTGTTCCGAAGAAGAATGGAAAATGGCGAGTGTGCGTAGAATTACCGATCTCAATAAAGCATGTCCAAAAGACAGCTACCCATTGCCGAATATCGACCGAATTGTCAAAGCAACAGATGGAAATGTCCACTCTGTTGTTTTATTAAATTTTATGAGATACCTTATAAATCTTATTAAAGAAGAAGATAAACTAGTTGGTTTATTAAGTTTTGGGAGATACCTTGTAAATCTTAATAAATAAGAAGGTCTACTAGTTGGTTTATTAAGTTTTAAAAGATATCTTATAACTCTTAATAAAACCATATAAATAAACTAAAAACTTACTGAATTAGTATAAAGATAATGGTTAGCTTTTATTAAGTTTAGTGAATATTTAAGTAGTTTTGATGATTATAGTTTCAAATACTAACCTGTTTTGAAATTTTAAGTTTATGAAACTTAATAAAATCTGTATTTTTGGCTTTATAAATATTCTGTTTTATGTTTTTTGTCAACTAATCTTTCTAATTCAGTTATTCTTTTTCAGCTTCGATGATTGAGTTGTATTGTGTAGCTGGATTCTGGAATTTATCAAATTCCTCTATTTGGGAATTCAGCTTAGATGTCAGAAGGGGAGCTTCTCTTGGTCTAATTGATGAAGACATCAGTTTCGAGAAGTTGGAATCCGTGATTTTTGAAGATTTTGGGTTTAATTTCTTTTCTCATACTATTAAGCTTAGCTATGCTCAAGCTCCTAGTTCATTCTCTGCCCCAAAGGATTTTCCTCCTTTGTTTATCAGGAATGATAGGCAATTGAGATCCTTCATTCAG
>OVBA01009406.1:0-10678 GCA_900406435.1 Lepidium aucheri | reverse complement strand
CGAGTCCTCTAGTTGCAGAAGGTTGTGCTTCCTGCTCATTATAACCGACTACTTCTCTAAATGGATAGAAGTAGAGGCATACGCCAATCTAACTGGGCAACAGGTCGCTGATTTCCTTTGGAAGTACATTATATGCCGTCACGGGCTACCCTACGAAATAGTAACCGACAACGGAACCAACCTAACGTCCGAGCCAGTGAGAGCTTTGTGCGAAAAATTCAAAATAAAGCTCACTACTTCAATTCCTCGCTATCCCCAAAGGAATGGCCAAGCTGAAGTGACCAATAAAACTATAATAAGCCTGCTAAAGAAGCGCCTGGAGGATAAAAAGTCTTTCTGGTCAACTGAGTTACAAAGTGTACTCTGGGCATACAAGACATCACCACGACGAGCAACAGGGGAAACTCCATTCTCCCTCTTGTACGGGATAGAAGCCATGGTGCCCACTGAAGCAAATAACTCAGGGGACCGGAGACTCCTCACGCCTAAAAACGAAGAAGAAAAATTTGATCGATTTGGTGGAAGAATGCCGCGACCAAGCACTCCTCAGAATGCAAAATTATCAGAACTGCATTGCCAAATGGTATAACTCGAACGTCAAACAAAGTAGATTCGCAATCGGCAATCTTGTCTTAAAAAAAGTCTTCGAGAACACGCAAGAATCTAATGCCGGAAAGCTGGGAGCGACGTGGGAAGGATCTTACAAGGTAATTGAAGAAATACGACCAGGAGTGTATAGAATAGCATATTCAAAGACAGAGAAGCCAGAAAAAAAGCCTTTGAATGTTTTCAACTTAAAGAAATTCCATACTTAGTCGCAAGTACGATGAAGTATTACGGCGAACTACAAATAGCTTGATCCCTTAAACGGGTACGTAGGCAGCTCAACTTTTGAGTGCAGCACCAAAAGTAAAAAAATAAAAATAAATATATATACAAGTGCCGAGTACAAATACAAAGTCTTTGTTAACTTAACTTCTGGATTAATAAAAAGGGTTCAAATAGTTAAAATAAAAGTTAATGTAAAATAAAAGTTTTTCTACAAATAATAGATAAAGCGAGAATCCTAATCAAACTCCGGGTCAGAGACCTCCTCATACTCGGCATTTCCCTCCGCTTCTAACGCGTCTAGGAGCTTGTGTTCATTCTCGAATTGGAGATCGCCTTTCTCCACCCGGGCGAGCAAGGAACGGTTCACCATGGTCTCTCTTGCTTTGAGCTTGCCTACAGTGGCCTGGTCTTTACGGATCCACTTGTCCTTGAACACCTTCTTCTTCTCAGCCCAATTGCCGACCAGTTCCTTCATCTCCTTCTGGAGCGTGGCGTGAATCTGCGCAGCAGCAGCTCTTTCCTTTTCCAGCGCCTCCTCCATAAGGATGCGGGCATTGGTCTCCTCGATCAAGAACGGCTTGGCGTCCCGTAGGTCCGCTTCAGCCTTGAGCACGCGCTCTTCCATCTCCTCGAGGCGGGCAGCGAGACCATCTTTCTCCTTTTCGAGCCCACGGGATATCTCTTCCTGAGCAAAGACCCTCGCGAGAGCAACATCCCTCTCCAGTTCAAGTTCACGCTTTTCAGCATCGTGAACTTCAGTGGTCTTCTCCGTAAAATATCTGTAGTCACTCTCTGCCCGAGCGATCATCTTGTTCCGAGTAGCGATATACTGCAAGACAAATAAATTAAAGTATACGCTAAGCAATTAAGGGATTAACTACAAAGGATATGAGAACTCAGGAAAACTAGGAAGTTACCCGGAGCAAATGAGTACTCTTGTTTTGCACTTCTTCCCTGTAAATCAGCTCCGGAAATGGAGGCAAATAAACAGATGCTTCCGTCATCGACAGCAGGACATCGCGAGGGTGACGCCCCCCTCGCGTTAAGCGAGGGTGAGGGTTGCTGGTTCTAGCACCCTCCATGGGGATCTGCACCTCGTGGGAACCAGTCGCATCACGGGCAGAATCTTAGGGAATTATCTCCTCATCACGATTGTCTGGCACGACCAGACGCTCGTCTTCAGCGGCACGCTGCTCGACCACCGAAATTTCCATGGAGGTGGGAGCAATGGAGGCGGGAGCAATGGGAGTGGAAGCTTCAGCTTCCACGCGTGCAATGATGGATCCTTCAGCCCCAGCAGGCGGATCCACGACCATATCTTCTGGTCCGTGAGGAGGATCTGCAATAAAAAGTAAATTACCATATAAAGTATTAATGATAGAGCAGCTCCCAATATTTGATAAAAAACTTGATACCTGTTACGGAGGGAGCGACAACCTCCACCATCCCCTCTTCGCGAGAAGGAGGGTCTATGGGAAACACCTCAGTAGAGTGTTCCGTCCTCGGAATAATAGGCACGGCAGCCTCGCCAACCCCAGCCGCCAGATCACGTGAGAGGCGAGCAGGAGGTCTGATCGGCATGCTTGTAGAGGGTTTGCGTTTCGAGGACTCCCCCTTTTGTTCCTTCTTCTTCTTTCCTCGAACCTTCGAGGGCGGCAAAGTGACCCGGAAAAAGTCACCTTCAGGCGGAGCTACCAAAAATCATGGTATTAATCAGCCCCGCCATAACAAATCTCTATCAGAAACCTAAAGAAAAGGGGAGGGGAGAGGACAGTAGAAACTTACACGAAAGAGTGTTCTGAATTCAAGCCGGCGTAAAAGACGGGCACCAGATATCTCCTCGTTATCAAAGCCTCTCTGCAAGCTTCACAACGCAGTCGTAGGACTTCACTTGTCCTAAACCTGCAAAACAAAGAAGAGACAGGAAGTGCTTAGCGAAGTACAAAAGCAATAAAGGACGAGCACTTAAGAAAGTCGAGCAAGATGCCCGACCAGTCTTGCGAGTCCAAGCGACTCGAAGCCTGCTCGGCGGGAATCGGCCGACGCTCGCAGGACAGATGTTGAAGAAAAAGTACTGGTTCCACTTCATCTCATTATCTTTGTTGGGCAGCTCAGTGACTACCTTGCGACCAGGCCTGCCGAACATATAGAAAGTCCCCTTACCGGATAGGTTGGTCTTCACCATCCACAGGTAAGGGACGTCTTGTCCTCGCAGGGGCTCTTTCTACTCCACTGAGAGGGTCAGGGTCCCCAAGGTCGCCCGAATAAAAGATGGGCACACCTGAGGAAGCGCAAGGTTCAGGAAATCAAGGAACGCGAGCAGTTGATACGGTATCGGGAACCGCAGCCCACACTCCTTGAAAAAAATGGGATACGCACACAGGTATCCTCACAGGACCAACTCTGGCAACATCCCAAGTCGCGGTACTAGCGTGGTCACCTCCTCCAGGAACCCGTTCTTCTTCCCAAACAGAGTCAAAATCCTCCGAGTTAACACGGGAGGAGGATGAGGGCCGAAGATCTCTGTTCCTTCCATCGGCGACTCAAGATACGGCTTATTCTCGGCCGCAAAACTGGAGGAAACCTCCGGCTCATCATCAGAGCTTGAAAGTGGATATTCTGGCGACGGCGTCGAACGCTGGCGTTTCCTTTTTAGTGATTGAACCCTTCTCTCATATTCGAAGGCTTCTGTGTCCTCAAAATCGGAACCTCTAGCCATTTATAAGAAGATCGAAGGATGATAGAAAAGAAAAAAAGGGAATTACCTGAAAATTATCTTTTGCTTCAAAGAGATCGGGAAAATATCAAAGATTTTGCTTCGAAGAGTTTGAAAGAATATTGAGCTGGGGAAGAAGGAGAGAATGCCAAGAGAGCTAGAGAATTTTTTTAGAGAGAACTTCGCAAATGACAGAAATGAAGGGAGGAAGACGGTTAGTCCCGTCATACTACTAATCCCCACACCGCCGGATGAACGCCACGTGGAAATAATAAAAACGCAACACATCCGACGGTTAGGGCAAGCCACGCGTGCAACAACGTTACAGTTACCGCGCGCGTGGAGAAGGTACCCGTCAGATTTGCGCCGCGTATCAACCATCCAAAGGGGAATTCCAACAGTCGACACGCGCGTGGGAAAGGTGAAATGACGTCCCAGTCGTGCTGGCTTGAAAGTCCCGCCAAAAGAAAAGGGGGGCTGGCGAGAAAGAGCTCGCACAAATAAAATCTAATCATGGCTAAGTATTTGTTCGAATATATTCGCCGGGAAATACGGCAGGACGCAAGCAAAGTTTCGCGAGAACGATACCAAAAACAGGCGACAACGAGTAAAACTTTGCAAAGATAACATCAACAAATAAGCAAATTCAAAAATTAGAGATTGACAAAAGAGCAATTTCTGATAACACTTAAAACAACGATTAGCTGCGAGAAGCTAGACTGATCACCTAGCAAGCAACAAATCAAGAATGTTTTAGATAAAAACACTTGAAACAGAAAAATGCAACAATAAAGCAAGAAAGAAATAACCATTACTCAAACGGCGAGAAAGACACCGCCAATGTTCAAAAACAATTAAGAGAAGGAATAAACTAAAAGGGGAAAAAGAAAAAAAATGCCAATCATAAGATACGGTGAGAAGAATTAACTCCATTCAATCCTTTCGAAGAAATCCCCACAAAGGAAGAAGACTCTGGCTTGGTAGTAACATCTTCACAAGTATCACCGACTAAGTCAGAATAACCCAAGAGACTAAGGTCAACTTCGAGCCTAGACAACTGATCGTGGAGGCGAGCTTCCTCCGAATTGAGATCAAGGTCTCCTTTCTTCATCTTATCAATCATGTCTAAACGGGCATCGACATCAGAAACCTTCGCTTCTATTTTCCCTTTTTGGTCTTTCTTATCAAAGCAAGATTGTAGTCGAGAAAGATGATCGTGATGCTTAGACGACAAATTCTCCGTACCCTCAATAATTGTAGTCTCTATGGAGGATTCCCAAGCAAGATGCTCTTGTTGCAATAAGTCTTCGAGTTTGGAGATTCTCTTGTTCGCCGAAACAAGACGACTTGAGAGGCGCTTAAGCTCAACCAGATTTTTGGTCTCTTTTTCTTGGGCAGAACTGAGCATGCTCGCCAAGGTATCAACCGTCTTGTTCAGTTCATGAACAACGGGAGATGAAAACCGAGCTTCGCACACACTAGCATAGCGGTTGAAATCTGCGACAACCTGCAAAAGAATAAGTAATGGCATCATATGCAATAACAGTAGGGAACTCGGTAAAAGTTATTCCACCTGTCCAAAGCTGTCCAGAACATCAAAATAAATCGCACTTTCCGCCATGTCAGAAAACGCAGGGACAGTACAGCTGCGATGTTTAAAGTGACGAAGGAAAACCGACATAGCATCTTTTTCTTCGGTTATAGGGAAATTCTGAGTGTACGAGAAACTCCAATGAAATTTTGGAGTAACGTAATCACAACATTTCCCGTGAGCAGGAGTAGGGGCCCCGAAAAGTTGTTTTTGACCCTCTTTCTCCGAGTCAGTAGGAATCACCATATCATCACAAGGACTAGCCGCGCGTGATCGTTTGCCCAGATATTCACGCGAGTCTATCTTCCTCCGACCAACAGGAGGAAGATCACCACACGAAATTTCTCCAGGATTGGGGCGTTTGTACACCATCGAACGAGGACGATTCTGACCTCCCCAAGAGCGAGGGTTACTGCCTGAAAGAAAACAATACAAGTCATCCTCGTGACGTGAAACAACAAAGGAGAAAAATTTCAGAAGCCAAAAGAATTAATACCATTGGTTTTAGTGTTTTCGCCTGTGAATTCTGTAGAAGACATTCTCACAAAATTCACTTAAGGATACGGGAAGCGAAAGAGAGCTAAGAACCGGTATAAATAGAAGAGGAGATAAAAGCAAATCAAGTATGGAAAACCTAGATCCTCGAAGATATGAACTTATCAAAAGAATAGGAAAAATCCCCAACACGACACGCTTCTGAACCGACTAAACCGCTTCAAAAGCTGGGGGGCTCCTGTTGGTACCAGGCCCAAAATCCTTAACGGGCTTGATAATGATGAATCAGAGAAGATGGGCCGAACAGAGGACTAGGCGAGCCTCATGATGTTCTTTGGGCCGAGCATACGAAGCCCAGAAGTAAGTAGCTGACTAAGCAAGCAACCGACCTTGTCCGCATCAGACTCATTCGCCGACCTTCACCATGCTCGCCAGAAATCAGAGAAAAAATCTCGGAGAATCTTGAGAGGATCCAGGTCCAAAGACCTAGAGCTGAAAGCCTATAAATAGTAGTCCTTAACCTTGGAAACAGGACACAGAAAAAAAGAGAGAAAAAACCCTAGAACTTATGAGCCAGAACAAGAGAACTGTTCGATCTCCATTTGTAACATATTTTCGTCTAATAAAGGTGTTTGATTCAGAGTTCCACGATTTCTTAACTAGTATTGAGTTTCAGCATCAACATTGTTGACAAAAAAAAAGGTAGATTAAAAAACAGTAATTATAGGTTTGAGTATTGAAAGTTTAGTGTGTATTTTTGAATCTTAAAGTGATGATCCACCTTTAATATTATAATATTCTTGTTTAAAAATAGATCTATTATTATAAGAAAATTTTGATTAACTGTTCCAGTAGATAAATATGTAGTTCAAGGCTTTCTTAGTTTTTCTAGTTTGAGTATTTCGGCTAGCTGAAAATAAATTGTTTTTGCAGTATTGATTATTAAAATTAAATTAGTTCTTCTTGATGTTGTTGTCGGGATTAACTTCATCTTTAAACAAACAAGGGCGAATTGGTGAGATGATCAAAAATAACTATGAAATTAGGGAAATGACAATTGCAAATGGATAATTGGTAATCTGACTTCCATTTCTCATTTGCCCCTACTAAATTAACTACTTTGTTTGTACGTATAATGTTATAGTTAGTACTATAATATTTTATTTGTACGTATAACAAGTTTAATATATATAAATTATGGAGAGAATTAAGATGAATAGGAGAAGGTTCTCACAATTTACAATGGTAACTAATAATATAACCGTACAAATTTTTAAATAAACGTATAACAAAAATAATGACGTGATAATAATATTGTTAGCAATGTGTTATAATTGTAAAATAGTAATTGTTAATAAAGAGTAAGTGATTTTTGTTTTTTTTCTTTGCCAATGTACGATTTATCTTTGACTATTTGGTTCAATTTCCCAATAAACAATGTAGATTAGTTCAATATATTAAAAGTTTCTTAATGATAGATTTCGTTTAAAACAATGCAGTAGACTAACTTAAGTCAAGGAATGATGCGGGAATTAGAAATGGGATTATGTTTGTTAAGCACTTAGCCATTTTCTTTAACAAACAAAATCATTTTGATCCATTCATCAATTATGTTCATCGTATTTTATTTAATCCCTAATATGATTTTTTCAATATTATAAAATGAGTTTTACATGTTAAGATATGTCATTTATATAAACTAAATCATCATTATCGATACCCACAGAGGAAATGAAGTATCGAGGTATATTTTGCTGATACGAAGCTGTAACAATAAATAATTAATTGCTGTAAAATTACAATAAAGGAGTAATTAAAAAAAGACAAATTAATTAGTACTACACTATCAAACATAAATAAAAATGATTAATTACAAAATATTAGAGGAATATTATTGGGGGTATCTTAAAGTGGGATTCTTAGAGTTAAAAGTTGTATTTTTGTGGATAATTTTTATATAAGATTAATGGGGAGTTCTTAAAGTGAGATTTTTAAGAACAAAAGAAAAATGAGAGAGAGTAAAAATATGAGAGCGAGTAAAAAAGAGTAGAAAAAGTCAAAAAATGAGAGAGAATAAAAAAGATGAGAGGGAGTAAAAATGAGAGAGAAGGTAAAAAGAGGAGAGAGAGTAAAAATGGGAGAGAGAGTAAAAAAGAGGAGACAGACTAAAAAGAGGAGAGAGAATAAAAAGAGGAAAGAGAGTAAAAAGATGAGGCAGAGTAAAAAAATAGGAGAAAGAGTCAAAAGATAAGATAGAGTAAAAAAGAGGTGAGAGAATGAAAAAGAGGAGAGAGAGTGAAAAGATAAGATATAGTAAAAAAGAGGAGAGAGACTAAAAAGAGAAAAGATGATGAGACAGAGTGAAAAATGGAGAAATAGTCAATTAATGAGAGAGTAAAAAAGAGAAGAGAGAGTGAAAAAGAGGAGAAAGAGTAAAAATTGAGAAATGGTAAAAAGAGGAGAGAGAGTAAAAAAAGGAGAAAGAGTAAAAAAGAGGAGAGAGAGTGAAAAAGAGGAGAGAGAATAAAAAAGGAGAGATGGTAAAAAAATGAGAGAGAGTAAAAAAGAGGAGAGAGAGTAAAAAAAGAGTGAAAAGATGAGAGAGAGTAAAAATGAGAAGAGAAAGTAAAAAATGATAAAGAGTAAGCTTTTTAATAATAAAATAAGGTAAGCGACTATTAATGAGAGTCTCTTAAATAAGAGACTTTCATAAGGGTTTTAAGTTTTTTAATAATAAAATAAATTAAAAACCCTTAAAAAATTCTTAATAATATTGGTCTTAGTATTAAATTTCTCAGCTAAAAGAAATACAATAGATTATTATAGGTAAATTTATGTTATGCCTGGTTTATCTACAGCTGTCCCAACAACACAATATTAAAATTTTAATTGCACAATAATTTTTCTTCTTAGTAACATTAAATATAATAAATACTATCGTTGAAATTTTTTGATAAACACAGAGGGACCTAGTTTCAAACTAACTATTTTTCTTCAAATTTGCAGCTATCAATTATGCAGTCTTTTCATAAAATAAACTATCAATTTTATAAGTCTGTCCATTCTGTCAATTCGCCAATCAGCTACCATCTTCATTTTACTAAATAATATCCAAATAATATCCAAATAAAATCTTAATATATGGAAAATAAAGTTTTTATTTGTTTAATATCGTCACACTTCATTACATCATTTGCTTGCTCATCCCTCTTTCTCGATTTTATTTCTAGTATATATAAAAAATCAAATACTATTTAAGGTTCTTCTAGAAAACACTTTAACGCCACAAGTGAAAATGATCGGTATGATATTAGAGCAATTCCAGTGGGGTTCTCTACACAAAAACCAAAAAAAAACCTAATATTAATATTATTAAAGTTAAGAGACAAGTTCTTGCAGTCTCTTGTTTAAGAGACGAGTTCTCCAACTATTTCGTGGGTCCCACGACACGTAGCGGTCCACGATTGGTCTTTTTTTTTAAAGAAAGTTTAATGTTTTTTTCTTTTAATTTTTTTTTCTAAGAATCCCACTAGAGAATTCATTGATGGAGTTGGTCTTAGGCGGTTACTATATTTTATTAGTCTAGTTTTGGTTTATTATTTTGGTTTAATGTTTAGTTGATAGGCTAAGTTTTATTAGTTTGTAAGCTAAATCTTATCTTGCCTATATATATTGTAATTTATTGATTGAAATAACACAAACAAATTCAGAGCAATATTTTTGACATGGTATTAGAGCCTCCTTTTAGTCTGATCTAGTTTGTTCTCGAAAAAAAAGAAAAAAAAATCTAAAATCGGAGAACAAAGCCATGGCCACCGCCATTGGAGAAGTGAAGGAAGCAATCCTTATTTCGCCATATGCGATATAAACTAGAGAATATATTGGACAAGTTCTCATATGTGTCTTGTTAAACTAGACAAACTATGATTGATGGTTTAAGCTCATGACCAACGCTCTTCGAGCTAAAAGAAAACTAGGGTTCATTAATAGAACTTTGAAATAACCTGCCGAAGGAACTGATGATATCGAGATATGAGATATGGTTAACTCTCTCATCATTAGGTGGATTCTCGCAAGTATTGAAGACAAACTACGGATCACAATCTCCAGTGTTGATGATGCATTAGAGATATGGGAGAACATTCAAACTCGTTTTTTAGTTGGAGACAACATGCGTGGGCATCAGCTTCATGATAAGATTCGGATGTGTAAACAAGATGATCTTACTGTGGAACAATATTTTGGTAAACTCATTGTCTTATGGGATGACCTAGCTAATATTTATAAGGGATTCTTGTGTTGTTACAAGAAGAATAGTTTTGCTTCATTGACTTATTACCACAAGAAACAAGAAGGGTTACGTATACATCAATTATTGATGGGTCTAAACAATCGCAAATTTAGAATAACTCGATCCAACCTTCTGGCTTGGTTGTCATTCTACAATCTAGGACAAGTTTACTCGCTGGTGATCCAAGAGAACCGACATCACAATGTCACAAAAGCTGAAGAAGATACAAGTGGTGTTATTAGCCTATCTGCATCGACGTTGGCATTGTCTAAGCAATCCCTCCTTTACACTTGATAACAAGTTTTTTAACCTAAGAGATCAAATCATTAAAGCATAGGGTAAGTAATGGGAATTGTCGAACCAATACTCAGAAGTTGCTTGTAATCAACCTATCTACTACTAGTTCCTAGTTCAAGCAACCTATCAATCTATCATAAAGATAGGCTATGTTATCTAGTGAGCTTGCAATCTAGCTAATAGGAAAAAATAGACTAAAGGAAAAAATAGACTAAAGGAAAAAATAAAAAACAGAACCTAAACATTCAAAACAAAGAAATGCTTAAGAAACAGAGCAAGATGATAGCAATAAATGAAACTAAGGTAAAAAACATGAATCTAGAGGATATGAGGGATTTGATAGGTGGTAAACTCGCCAATCCAACCTCACCGAGCTATATAAGGTGATCTCTAGACCGGGACAAGCCTAGATCAACCCGTTCTCACGGTGAAGACCCCTTTCCAATCCAGCTGATCC
>OVBA01009405.1:0-10679 GCA_900406435.1 Lepidium aucheri | reverse complement strand
CATTCTCCTTTCGGTTAAAGAGAAACGCTTCTCTTTTACTCTACTCTGATCAATCTCACCCTTTGAAACGAATCTGTCGTTTAGTATCTCATTACTGAACGAAAATTTCTTTTTAGCTTCTGCAGGTCTGATTGAATACGAAGGCGTTATGTTCATACACTCCAAACCGTGTTTCGGTTTGCGTAAACCGGATTTGATTAGGTTCCTGTTCTCTCCTTCTGCATCCAAACCGTGTTTAGGTTCTTCGAGTAAACCAAAATCCATCATGAAGGATATAAACTCATCTTTCAGAGACGTGTGATCGCGAAAAATCACGTTGAGCCGTTTAATCAGACCCTGACTATCACCAGAGTTAAACTCAATCGCACTTAGAAGCGCACCGTGGATTCCGTTTCCCAAATCTTTGACTTTCATCAGAAGCTCAACCATTCGATCTAAGTCTGATTTCGAAGTTTTAGGGTTCTTCTCTCCAGAATCTGAATACGACATAAGTTGATGGAATTCTTCGAGCAAATCGTCGTGATCGCGTAGAATGAAAGCCACTTTGGTTTTGAGATCGGTGTAGCTTAAAGAGCGAGATTTATAAGTTCTCATCGCATGGACAAATCTAGCGTAGTTTTCTTTTGTACAGAACTCTTGCACCTTTTTCACGAAGCTGCAACCTTTTTGATAGATCTCTTCCTTCGAGCACATCGGAGTTTCATTAACATCTCTCTCCCAGTTCTTCATCGGAGGTCTCTTACAGATTAATCTCGTGGTTGTTGAATTTTATCGCTAAAACGAGTAGTGATTAAGAAGGGCGTATGTAATGTACTCTATTTATAAGAAATTGTTATCTTACTCTAGAAGATTGACGCGTTAATAGAACTCCTATCCTATTTGGGGTTTACATTATGGCCGTTTATTACATTTATTGCCGATTTAATCAGATTTATTTTTGTAAACTTTCCATTTAATCTGACTAATTTCAGGATTTGTGGGGCCATTTCATATTACCCAACGGTCTAAAGAAAACCATATAAAATTCTATGTAAATCACTTTGGTACGGTTCGGTTTTCTTTGGTTTACGGTTTATAGTTATTTATTTTATTTTTTTGCCAACGAACGGTTTATCATCTTTATATGGACAAGAGACTTGCATTGTGATGAATTAAAACTTAAAAAAGTCGAAATTAGTAGAGAATAGATTACTGATTTTATTGGAAAGAAAACAAACAGCTCACTACAAACAAAGCTTACATTGGTGGCCCCAAGTCCACTGTTAACAAACCGAAGATGAACACGATGTCTCTTGAATCTAATGTAAATGTAGTCTAAAACAGCAAACAAAACAAAGTAGAAAAACAAAAGAGTCTTTGCAGTTTTTCGACACTGCGAAAAGAGAGAAGATTATGGTACATTCATTACCTGGATAGATTGGAACATGTCCGAGACTGCGATAACAAGGTCACCAGATTTTATCATACCTCTTGATTTCAGTAAGGAGAATGTTTTGTTCAAGTTGCTTTCCATGTCGTCTGAGAAGCTAAGACGGAATGGGATAAGTCCCCATTGTAGGTTTAAGCGTCTTCTCACTGAGGTTGTGGTCGTGAATGCGAAGATTGGGCAGTCTGGGCGGCACCTGGAGACCAAAGACGCCATGTGTCCGTTCTTTGTGTAGACGAAAACCGCGTCCACTCTAAGATTGTTTGCTGCAAGTTGTTGGATGATAAAGTTAGCAACTCAAAGGTGCATTGCTTTTGAGGAGAATAAAGATTGACCTGAATTATTTACCCATTTTAGCAGCAGAGTTACAGATCTCTTCTGAAATTCGGTCTGTAAATGTTGAGCCTATGGCTTCGAGAGGCACTGACTCGTGGCGCTTCTCTTCTCTCCACCATCTTTCGATTCTTAGACTGACAGTTCTTAAAACCGTGAGCGCCTTGTCTGGGAATTGACCCATAGCTGATTCTCCAGAGAGCATCAATGCGTCTGATCTTTGTCTTACTGCTTCAGACACGTCGGCGACTTCTGCTCTGGTTGGAGTTGGGTACTCAATCATGGACTCGAGTAGCTGTGAAGCGACAATAACAGGTTTGTTCAGCGCTCTGCATACTTGGACGATTCTCTGTTGAGCTGCTGGAACTTGCTCAAGAGGTATCTGAGCTCCTAGATCTCCTCTTGCAACCATGGCTCCATCTGACGCTAAAATAATCTCTTCCAAATTTGTCAGTGAATCGATGCTCTCAATCTTTGCAATCACTCCAATGTCCCTGAATCATGAAGTAGATCATAATTTAATAAAGATGATTGATACAGAACACATAAGCCAATCGTAGAAAAGCCTATCCCTCAAAAGTAGATCACATGTTTGTTATACAGTAGTATGATGTGTTGATATTGAGCATGTTTACTTACCCTTCACGAGAACGAGCGGCAAGATAACTTTTTAGATGATTGATAACTTCTGCCGACTTGACGAACGATACAGCAATGAAATCCACACCTTCAGCAATTCCAAAGTCGATATCCAACCAATCCTGAAAATAGAGAAATGAAGTATGAGTGAAAATGCATCAGTTTCCCCTCAGGGAGACATTCTATATGTTCTACTTTTTTTGGGTATACATATTCCCCCTGCAGAATGTCATATGCACTGCATTACTAAGGAGCTTTTGTACACAATGACCATTGCATGTAAAATCAGCACTTTTAGATTCACTTGGACTCTAGTTTGATAGAAAAAGAACAGCTATTGTGATATAGCAACAACTATCTTTTACTTGATGCCTTTAGTTTGTTTATTCTCTGTTACTCATCTAGATCCCCAAAGTGTACACCTTTACATTGGTTTTATCCATCCCTAATTTACCAAATAAGGTGAATCAATACTCAAAACTCAAAGCTAATGTGAAGATATAAATTACAGACCTTGGATGAAATTGTTGGAAGCATGGCATTACGCTCTCGTACAAGACTTCCATCTCTCCAAAAAGTCAGGTTAGCTCGTGGAAGCAACAATCCGGGATCGGTACATAGGCATTTGACATCAGGACCTATCTTCTCAATCACTTCAAATCTCACCATCCCACCATCAACCAGAAGTTCATCACCGACTCTGACATCTATATCACAAACGATTTACATTTCATACTCAGTTACCAAAAGTCAACACAGGCTATTCACTTCCACTTCATGTATTATAAGGCACATACCTTCGGCGAAACCATCGTAGCTAACACTGATGGTACGTTCAGGACGAGAAGAATCAAATGATCTAACAGTGAATGTCCAAATCTCACCATCCTGTAAAAATGCCATATACCAAAGTTTAAACATTTGACTAACACAAACACAGCAATGTCTACATCGAGCTCAAAATTGAGATGGGAAGGGATGATTAACCTCTGCTTTAGCAGAAGCGTCGCCACCAAGATCTCCCATGTGAATTTCACTACCTTCAGTATCCATCATGATTGCAACTGCAAAGCCTTTCTCCTCATTAAGCCTGCGAACGCTACGAATAACATTTCGGTGCCAATCTCGCGTCCCGTGGCACATATTGAGTCGTGCCACGTTCATGCCTCCTTCAGCGAGCGCCTCAAGCTGCTCGAACCCACACGTCGCTGGTCCAATCGTACAGATCAGCTTCGTCCTCCTCGTGCTTCTAAATCCATTCTCCTTAAGCTCCGCTTCCGTCACAGTATCAACGTCGATCGCTGACGTATCAGTCGAAACGGCAGTAGCAACAACGGATCTCTCATCAGACTTCACAGCACCAGTACCATTAGGAGAGAGAAGCACTTGCGAGGAGGAGGAGGAATCAAGATCCGGTGAAGGAGATGAAGAAGGAGACGAGGAGGCTCTGATGGAAGTGTACTTGGTGGAGGTTAAAGGGAAACGACGGAAGGAGAAGGAAGAGAGAGGACGGTGGAAACGTGAATGAGGGAGATTGATAAGGTGAGGAGTGCGTGAAGGAGTGGAGAATTGAATAGACTGAGACATAGTTTCTCCGGCGCCGGAGGAATAAGAGAGAAACCGAATTCGAAATCGAAGTCGGAACAGTTGGCTCTGAAGATGTTGGAGAAGAAGCGGAGATACCGAAGAAGTGTGCGACTGTTTTTTTTTTTGGATTTTGATTTTTTAAGATGATAGGACTTTTGAAAGGGGTTTATTTGTAATTACAATCATTTTTTCCTTCTTTTTCCTATGTTTTGAGTGCCGTCGATGTGAAATAAAATTATGTAGTATATACCTACCTACCTGATCAATTAGACTATCAAATTTTTTTATTAAAAAAAAACAATTTTAGGACAATTTGAGTTGTTAGTGTATCTAATTTTATTCATTTCCAGTTATCGTAAAACATATGTGGATGCAACGATGTTCATGTCTGGAGTCGTGGCTGTGGCAGTGACGTCTTCAATCGCATCACGGTTGAGCGGGGCTTCAAAAAATATGCTGATTTGGCCGGTAAAAAAATACTATATGTAAACAAAAACCAGAAGTTTCAATTGAGTATTTTTAACTTTTATATATATTCTGAAAATAATAATCATAACTATTTAAGTTTCAATTGAGTATTTGAGATAAGAAGAGAATTAGTGATAGATTTTGAGAATTCTCCTTGAAGAGTCCTTTCAATTTCATTCAAATATAAAAGGTTATATAATTTCTTACAATTAAGAGTCCCATAAGACTCGGTAATCTATAACAAATAAATTGAATTTACTGAAAAATATTCTATATTCTAATACTCCCCTGCAGTCTTAGTGTCGGTCGTGGAATGACACCAAGACTGTTCTTGAACTGAATGAAAAGCTGTGTTGGTAGGCCTTTTGTAAAGATATCTGCATATTGACCAGAAGCTGGAACGTGGAAGACACGAACTTCACCTTTTGCAACTTTCTCTCGGACAAAGTGTATATCTATTTCAACATGATTGGTGCGTTGATGTTGTACTGGATTATTGGAGAGGTAAACAGCGCTTATGTTGTCACAAAATACCAGCGTCGCCTTTGTTATTGGACAATGCAAGTCAAGAAGTAGATTACGAAGCCAACAAGTTTCTGCAACTACATTCGCAACAGCTTTATACTTGGCTTCGGCCAGCTTTATACTTGGCTTCGGCGCTTGATCTTGATACAATGGCTTGTCTTTTGGATGACCACAAGATGAGTGTGTCACCTAGATAGACACAGTATCCTGAAGTTGACCTTCTCGTTGTTGGACAGCCGGCCCAATCTTCATCCGAATAGGCTGTGAGTTGAGTCAATGGTGATTTGGTGATTTGAAGCCCTTGATCGAGTGTTCCTTTGATGTATCTCAAAATTCTTCGCATGGCTTGAAGGTGTGGTTCTCTTGGATCATGCATGAAAGGACAAACTTGTTGAACCGCATAGCTAACGTCTGGTCTTGTAAATGTCAAGTATTGAAGAGCACCAGCTAAGCTTCTGTAGAGAGTTGGATTCGTCACTTATGGACCTATGTATGCTGCTAGTTTTGCACTCATGTCGATTGGTGTTGCTATAGACTTACAATTTTCCATATCTGCTCGTTGTAATATCACATTTGCATATTTTTCCTGACTCAAATACATGCCTGAATCATTGTAATCCACTGTAATTTGCAGAAAGAAACTCAATTTTTTGTATCTATCATTGGAAATTCTTGCTTCAAAGTGTTGATAATCTTTTCTTGTAGCGTCTTTGATGAAATTGTTAGAACTATGTCGTCAATATAGAGTAATAAATATGCCATATCACTGTCACATTTAAACACAAACAAAGAGTTATCACTGCGACTTTGAGCAAATCCCATCTTTTTGACAAAATTAGCAAACCAAGCATTCCAAGCTCTCAGAGCTTGTTTAAAACCATAAATGGCCTTTTTGAGTAAGCAGACATAATCCGGATGTTCTTTGTTGACGAATCCTGGTGGTTGATGCATATAAACTGTTTCTTGTAGATCGCCATGAAGAAAAGCGTTTTGAACATCTAGCTGGTTCACTGGCCAGTCTTTTTCCACCAGAAAATTAAGAAAAGCTCGAATAGTTGCAGGTTTTACAACTGGACTGAAAGTCTCGTCGAAATCCATGCCATCTTCCTGTGACTTCCTGTTTTCTATAAGCCTTGATTTGTATCATGATAACGTATCGACTGCATTGAACTTGTGTTTGAACAGCCAAATCGAGTTGACAATGTTTACACCTACAAGTCTAGGCACTAAACTCCAAGTATTAGTTTTTAATCAAAGCATTGTACTCTTTAGTCATAAAAGGTGTCCAATTTGGATCCATTAGAGCTTGCTTGTAACCTGTTGGAAGAGGAGAAAGAGTGTCAATGTTAAGAGATAGATTTGTTTAGGTTTTCTAATCCCATGTTATGAACGAGTAACCATCCTCTGTGGCGGAGGGTTACTTGGCGTTTGCTGAGCTGAGGGAAGAGAGGTGGAAGAAGACGTTTGTGTAAGTGAAGGAGTTGAAAGAATCTGTTTTTGCAAATGAGAGGGTCCTGTTTCGGCTGGAAAAAGTGTTTGAGGTGTAGGTGTTTGAGGGTTTATGATAGAGTAAAGAAATATAGTTTCATCAAAGGTGACATGACGGGAGATGATAATTTTTCGAGTTTTGAGATCAAAACAATGGTAACCTTTATAAAACTAAGGATAACCCAGAAAAATGCATGGAATAGATCGAGGTGCTAGTTTATGAGTAAGATTAGAATAAAGATAACAAAGAGAACCGAAAACCCGAAGATAAGAATAAGAAGGGTGTTTCCCAAAAAGGACTGTAAAGGGGACTTTATCATCGATTGATTTTGATGGAAGACTGTTAAGAATATGAACATCAGTATTTAGAGCTTCTACCCAAAAAATTGAAGGAAGATTTGCTTGAATAAGAAGAGTACAAACTGAATTATTTATGGTTTTGATCATACGTTCGGATCTGCCATTTTGTTGAGAGGTGTATGGGAAAGAAAAACAAAAATGTATCCCGTGTTTGGCAAAGTAATCATGAAAATCTGAGTTCTTAAACTNCCCCCCCCCCCCCCCCCCGTTATCACATTGAAGTTGTTGTATGTTTATTTTGAATTGAATTTTGACATACTTATGAAATTGACAAAATTTGGCAAAAACATTACTTTTCCTGCGCAAAGGATATACCCATAAGGAGTGAGAAAATTAATTCAAAAATAAGACATAATACTGAATTCCAGAAATATTTGGAACAGGTGATGTCCACAAGTCTGAATGTATTATTTGAAAAGGTGATTGAACAGAAGTAGAAGAAGCAGTGAATGGTAATTTAACGTGTTTGCCAAGTTGACAAGCATTACAAGAAATTGGGAGAGATTTTATTACAGTGAAAATGAGATTGAGAGAGTAAGGATTTTAGAGTATCGTTGCTTGTATGAGCAAGCCTGCGATGCCATAAATCTGAAGTTTGAACGACAAATGTTGATGCTTTGTCTTGACCATTATTGAAAGACAGAAAAATGGGATAGAGATCTCCTATGATATCATTGCGTAGAAGTGTCGCCTTTGTATGGAGATCCTTGACAGAAAAACCAAAAGGGTCAAATTCAATTGAACATGAGTTATCTTTTGTAAATTTTCTAACAGAGATGAGAGTTTTGATTATATCAAGAGTGACAAGGATATTGTGAAGAGATAAAGGACGAGGTTTACAAGCAAGATCTAATGAACCAGAGGAAGCAACCGGTATGCAACCTCCATTGCCAACTACGACAGATTTTCCAATGCTAGGATTAAAATTATAAAGGTGAGTTGTACCTGAACCAAATGTGAGATGAGAAGTAGCACCAAAATCCATATACCATTGGTGATCAGTAGGGTCCTAAAGCGTTAAGGTATTGAACGCTTGTGGCATATCTACTGTTGCTACATAGTTGTTTGCGCTTGTAGGAGATTGTTGAGGTAGAGGAGGTCTTGGTCCGAGGAGACCATTTTGCTGATACTGTTGTATCCCTTGATGGTACTGCCATGGGTTCCACATTTGATAAGGTGGAGGCCAAAATGGTAGTGACCAGTTAGGAAACGGTACGTTAGTGTAGCCTTGTCAAGATGAACTGTTGGAGTTTATTTTTGATTCTTAGCCAATTTCTCGTGACGTAGAACCAGTAACAAAGGCGCCTTGGAAGAGTTTAGGCGAGAGAGTGTTGTAGAGCCATAATTTGACTATTCCATCTCTTTCCTTCCAAGCAGTATCGTTATCATTGACGGGAAGGAGAGTGCCGTTAATATGTCCGATGACTTCATAGCTGAGACAGGGTGTGAGGAGGAGCTCACTCCAAGCATCATAGTTGCTTTCTTCTAGATCGAGGATCACAGGGATGTGGAATTTGATGTTAGAAACACCGTAGGCTTTATCGGAGGTGATGGGTGCTGCGAGAGCGTTTTGATTGTTATTAGCCATTGAAGAAAAGAGAATAGAGATAAGAAAGAGAGGCAATTTAAGAAAGAAAGAGAAGAGAAAATTTTAGATAGAGACTTAGCTATGATACCATGAAAGATGTTGAGAAATCTCCTTGAGGAGTCCTCTGAATTTCATTCAAATATAAAGGCTATACAGTTCCTTACAATCAGGAGTCCCATAAGACTCGGTAACCTATAACAAATAGATTGAATTTACTGAAGAATATTCTATATTCTAATAATTAGAACCAAAATAATTTGGTATTTAAGTGGTTCGATTATGGATTATTACTAATAAACGAAATTTTTTGTACAATAATTTGTATAATATTTAAAAGTAATTAAAGGGAAAAAATGTCAAATAAACCTTGTATTTTGCCAAAAACGCTGATTAAACCTTGAGTTTTAGATAAAGTTGATTAAACTTTGAAGTTTTCGTTGACTTCCAAAAAACCCTGAAGTTTTCGTTGACAAGGTAAATTAAACATTCTGTTAAATTTTTTAACGAGAATAACAAACACTGTTAGAACCCTGTTAATTTCTTCAGTTAATCAAAACTCGTCGTTTCAATTATCACGTGTCCTTTGATTTTCAGTTCTTAAAACCTGTAACGAAGAATAAAAATTGAAAAGGGATCGAAATCCCTAATTCCTTCAAACCTCAAAACCTCTCTTTGACATTCACTTGTACCTGTGTCTGCTCATCAATTTCTTCAGTTTCTGACGCTTCTTCTCTTATATTTTTCATACAATGAGTTTGATTTCTTCTTCTTGTTCACACAATTCCCGATTCCCTTCCAAGTGTGAGTGTGGTTTAGATGTTAAGATCAAAGACTAAAGAAAATCCCGGTAGACCTTTTTTGGTGTATAAGCCAAAAAGATGTAAGTTTTCTGTTTTTATGATTCAATATAAAATGAATTGTTGCAGGTTTTGGTTGTTGTGAATTTCAGAGTTTAAGGAAGGAGCAAGATGAGAGCAAAATTACAATAAAAGAGTTAGACAAGAAGACTAAATGTTCGATGGTTCTCTTTGTTTTGTTCATAGTTATTCTTATCCTTGTCCTTATAAGGTTTTTTGTCGAAGGTAATTTGATGTTTGAATCAGCAATGTAAGTTATTTGTGTTTGTGTTACTCTTTTGGGTAAATGATAACGTCGTGTGACGTTTCTGAGTATTTCTTGTGAGGTTTCTGAGTTAAACTTTATCATATCATCTAACATTTGTTTCCTCTCTAATAGTTTGTTATCTTGTTATTTTGGCCTCAATCAAATATGTTTTAGTCATTTTCTCTGCACTTAAAATCCTAAACATCAGATTATTTCTTCTTCTTCTGATTACAAAATATAAAGAATGACAGAGAATATTAATTGTCTTTTATAGCAAATATAAGTGTGGAACCAAATGTTCATAGAAAAATGTAATGAAACATCAAAATAGAAAAGCAATCATTCATAGATAAGTACCTAATGTAACATTAAAATTAAACATAACAAGAAAAATCAAACGAAAAATCATTCACATACTAGTGCCAAACGAAAAATCAGACCATAGAAATGTCTTGGACTGAACATATTAATTGAGCCTTAACATAGTCTTGGATAGAAGTTGGATCCTTGCTACCCCAATAGGAGAATATGAAGACCTTGTGTCCCTTGCGTACTTTGCGTACTTTGGCTTTCTTGTATATCCTACATGGGAACATGAAACTAAAAAAGATAACACAGTAAGTGAAAAAAACATGGAAAAATAGCAAGTGTCCAAGCTTGACATTGTGAATTGAAACAAATAAAGAGACGTAGAAACCTTTGTTTGCTCCCTATTATAGGTCTTGGAATTGTCTCAATCTCAAACACAGAATTCTTATTCGATTGCAACACTTCTGGTTGATAGTCCCAGATTTTGTTGAAATGTGCCACATGAGTTGCTCTCCTTTCTTTTGCAAGTCTTGTCTTCGCTTTAGCACACTGATCTTCACTAACATGAAAACCATACTCACGGAGGATTTCAGCTACCATTTGATGCTTTGTAATCTTTGGATTCTTTCTCAATCTCTCTTCGAACAACCAAGCAATTGTCTACTGTTTTAGCAATTTGGTGTAACATGTCTTCATGCAACTATGCTCATCTACAAACACTTTAAGCTGCATTTTTCGTAGCCTTTTCTTGTAAGAACAGTACAATCTCCATGGACACTGCTTATCAGAACATTTGGCTCATACTCGATCAAACTCGGATTTATACAACTTAATGTCAAAACGAGACTTCAA
>OVBA01009404.1:0-10680 GCA_900406435.1 Lepidium aucheri | reverse complement strand
TTGGAAATGATTTTTACAAACAAAAAACCGAGATTGATTTCAAAACCAAACAAAACCAAAATATATTTCGATTTATTTCGGGAGAGATGTTTACAAATCAAAAACCCAGATTCGNTACAAATCAAAAACCGAGATTGGTTTCAAAACCAAAACCGAACCAAAATATGTTTCAGTTTTTTTGGAAATGATTTTAACAAACCGAAAAATAACCAAAAACCGAGATTGAAATTCAATAAAAGATAATTTAACTATCTATATACAATGTTTTGTAATAATAAAAATTAAAAGACACTCTGGCACAATGGTATAGGTGTTGTAATTGTTTGTCAAGGTCATGAGATTGATTCTCAATAATGCAATTTTTTTGAAAATTATTATTTCTCAAAACGACGTCGTTTTGACTCAAAACGCAAATGGCAAAACACGAGAAAAAACACAACAAACGGTTTTTTAAATTCAATTACAAGCGTAGTAATATGAATAATTTGAAAAGTTGATGTATTAATATGAAGTTTTAAAAAGTTTAGGTCACAAAATAATTAGCCGAAAAGTATAGGTTTTTCTAGTGAGAAATAAATAAGTAGAGGGGGGAAAAAGCAGTGAACCCTTTAGTAATTATAAAACTATATAGATTTTTATATATAGCACCAGATTAAGCAAATATAGAAACTATAATTTTTGCATGTCATTATACTTCTAAAAGTGGACCAGACTTTTTTTTACAAAAAGTTTACTGTAGTTAATGGGCTTAATGACCAAAGAAAAAATAAGATAAAAGCCCAGGCCTTAAATGGCCCACTCAAATCTAAAAAGTAACTTGGTTGATGTAGTCCATATAAAATCGTGGAATACTTGCATTGTCAAAATGTCAATCTATTAAACACATCTTTAAACAATAATTGGGCGCAAATTATTATCATTGTTTCAACTTCCAATCAATACAAACAATTGCATTAGATCATCTTCATTTTCAAATGTTTTGTTATTGCTTCTATCTTCAAATGATAAATCAAACGTGTGAATTTTCAGAATATTTTGGTAAATGGAGAAAATGCATTGAGTGGAGATTGGACCGTTAAATAAAAACAAAAGCAGCAGAGCACTGTGGTCTGTCTGTAGTACTCTTTGCACTGGAATCCATTTATTTATATATACACCAATATTATTTTATATATTAAAAAATTTTCATAATCAATCAGAAAAAGGTAATTTCTTCTTGGAAGAAGTAAATCTGCAACAGTCAAAGAGCGAGAAAGAGAGAGATCAAACATGCTCGCTAGATTCACGGAATCGAGACGCTTCTATCAACTCAATTTAATATTCAGCTCGAATCCGAACTCTCATAATAATAATAAAGCCACAACCACACTTGAGTGACCTTCATCTGCGTCACTACTTGTCCTTAAGTGTGGAACGTTCCATTTCTGGGTTTAAGTAAAGATCACTTGAACTGAAGTTGTAAGCTTTGAGAGATTTTGTCTCAAAAAGACAGAGAGTGAGAGAGAAGAAAATGGTTAACAAACTGAAGCTAATCTTCTGGATTTGTCTCTCCATTCTTGTATTTTTGGGTATGTCTTTAATTACTATCCACTTTTTGGTATCTTCCATTTATATCTTTGGGTCTGCATTTACCTTTGAATCTCTCTTCTGTGTTTCATTTTTCTGTTCAATGGTTAAAGTTGGATGCTTTTCTTTGTGTTTTGGGTTATCTTTGAACAACTTTAGGTGTCTGACATTGTATAGAAAACTGAGATTTATTTATGAAACTGTTGCAGATTTTGGTGTGGCAAGCAAGATAGGAATATGTTATGGAAGAAATGCAGATAATCTTCCGAGTCCTGACAAAGTATCTGAGCTAACCCAACATCTGAACATTAAATTTGTTCGAATCTACGATGCTAACATCGATGTTCTTAAAGCTTTTGCAAACACTGGAATCGAGCTTATGATTGGTGTTCCAAATGCTGATCTACTTGCATTTGCTCAGTTCCAATCAAACGTAGATACTTGGCTCAAGAACAACATCCTCCCTTATTACCCTGCCACAAAAATCACTTCGATTTCAGTTGGTCTAGAAGTAACTGAAGCACCAGACAATGCCACTGGTCTAGTCTTACCTGCAATGAGAAACATTCACACCGCTCTTAAGAAATCTGGTTTGGACAAAAAGATTAAGATCTCGAGCTCACATTCCCTTGCTATCTTGTCACGCTCGTTCCCACCTTCATCAGCTTCTTTTAGCAAAAAACACTCAGCTTTCTTAAAACCAATGCTTGACTTTTTGGTAGAGAATGAGTCTCCCTTTATGATCGACTTGTATCCGTATTACGCTTATAGAGATTCTACTGAGAAGGTTCCATTGGAGTATGCTCTATTTGAGTCATCTTCGCAGGTTGTTGACTCTGCCACGGGGTTGCTTTACTCCAACATGTTTGATGCTCAGCTTGATGCTATATATTTTGCCTTGACGGCTATGAACTTTAAGACCATTAAGGTAATGGTCACTGAATCGGGGTGGCCAAGCAAAGGCTCGCCTAAAGAGACGGCTGCAACTCCTGAGAACGCTTTGGCTTACAATACCAACCTCATTCGCCATGTCATTGGTGATCCAGGTAAACTTTCTAGAATCCAATGTTACTATCTTTAGACACATAGATGAAAACATTCATGAACTGGTTGGTTTTTTGTTTAGGTACCCCTGCAAAGCCTGGGGAAGAAATAGATGTGTACTTGTTCTCATTGTTCAATGAGAATCGGAAGCCGGGGATAGAATCCGAGAGGAACTGGGGAATGTTCTACGCAAATGGAACAAATGTCTACGCATTAGACTTCACAGGGGAAAACACTACCCCTGTTTCTCCAGCAAATTCAACCACAGGTACGAGTCCAAGTCCAAGTTCAAGTCCGGTTAACAACGGTAACTCAACCGTAACAATTGGAGGAGGAGGAGGTATAGGAACCAAGAAATGGTGTATTGCTTCTTCACAAGCTTCAGTAACGGAACTGCAGACCGCATTGGACTGGGCTTGCGGTCCTGGGAATGTTGATTGTTCTGCTGTTCAACCAAACCAACCTTGTTTTGAGCCAGACACTGTTGTCTCACACGCATCATATGCTTTCAACACATATTACCAGCAGAACGGAGCAAGTAGCTTAGATTGCAGCTTTGGAGGAGTCAGCGTTGAAGTTGACAAGGACCCTAGTGAGTATTTGCATACAGATACACTTCCTAAACACATCTATCGATTACTGACTTGACTACTCAAACTGTTTATGCAATTGCAGGCTATGATAACTGTTTGTACATGATAGCTCCTGCTACTGACGTGTAAGTTCTCTCCCTCTCTCCATGGTGTCCTCAGTTACGAGTATCCAATCATAAAAAGGAATCTTACTTGTTGAAGTTGTTGATTTTACAGATTGAACAGAACAACGGCGGGTGATATCACAAGAAATATAACTGCCATTGATTCCCCCTTAGCTTCACCTTCCTCGAGTAATGGAGCATCTAGACAAATGGCGGTTTCAATTGCTGTCTCTATTTTGTTGCCGTGCTTTGTAGTTTCTTCGAGTCTTTGGTGACAAGTGTAAATGTTTGCACACTGTTGCCTTCTTTTTGTCTCTGTAGTTTTGAGTAGTGAACTAAACCAAAATTCAACTGAACTGTACGATAATTTCTTGGTGATGTATTTGTGTGCTTCATGCAATCTTATCAAAAACAAATGATCCAAACCGTATTGATATCATTATTCATATTGAAAGCCAGAGATACATTTAAAATACAATACAAAACATATTAAAGCCATCATAAAAGGAATCAAAACCAAAACAAATATGACTTTTTCTTTGTTCTTATAAGAGTATAACTTTGTTTGATTCACAACAACAGAAGAATGCTTGTGTAGTGAAGAAGAACCCGCAAAATGAAAATAGTTTGAAGCACTTTCAGTAATTTTAGAGACCTGACTCAATAAGGTAATCACCGAGCCTCTCCACGACTAAGTTGCATTGACCTCCAGTCATCGGTTCCTCATAGATACCAAAAACTAGAGCTTGAGTAGTCTTCTTGATAGTGACTCCTCCAGGTCCCTGCAAAGAGGCAAAGTAAGCTACAACTTAACTTTCTGGTCAATAAACTCAAACAGTTTGATTATGTTACCTTTTTCCCTCGGATCACAGATCCTCCCTCGCCTTGAACAACCATGTACTTTACACCACCAAGGAACAGCCCAGTTGGAGCAAGATGTCCAGGTTCATCAAAGTCTTTATTGATTCCAGTAATCTCTTCTGGCTTCAGCTATGAACCAAACAAATAACAGCACTTAGCTTCACCTGATTCAATCAGATCGATGAACAATAAAAGAAGAAAAGAAACCTGAGGGAAAGTAGAGCTCTGAGCCCAGACACTGCCGTCTTGACCAAGGATTGCAGCAGAAGTCAGGTGATTGCCTTCAACATCACACATAAGATGGTCATCAACGTATGATTGCCACGACATTTTTCTCTACTCTTCTTCTTCTTCTTCTCCGGAGAGAGAAATGAGATTGGTTCTTCTTCTTGCTACTTTCTTCGTAGACTTGGAAACCGTGAGGTTATATTAATAGCACGATTTTCACATCCAATAAAAAATAAAGCCATCATTGTTTTACAGTGTTTGACATCTGACCAAAAAATAAATAAAAAACTACAAGTAGAGACTTTGATTCTGAATATGAAAGTAAAGAGATCCAAGTATGGCCATCATTGTTTTACAGATGCTCTTCTTTCATTTTATGCCATACAGAAACTATTCCATTATTTCTGTCCATTCTTTACAATTATTGTTCTCTTTCTTTTTAGTAACGTCATTGTCAATTAACGTTTCTTAATTGTTTTCAACAAAATGATAAGGGAAGATGGTTCTTTTTTTTTATTTTCAGAAATACAAAACTTTTTATTATGGAGATATATATACACATATATATATATATTCTTAAGAGATATTTGTGAATTGTATTGATTCAAAATGATTACTGTTTTTCAATAATCAATAAGTTCAGATCTATAACCTTAATCTATATCTTAAATTTTGTTTTTCCTTCCTCTTAAATTAAGGAAAACTCGAGTTCCATGACTAAAAATTTACAAAATGGTCACTACTAATGGATCACATGTCTTCAGCATAATAGCATAATGAGCGAGATAATTAACAATTTTCTTTTTGGGTCAAAAACAATTTCGTTAGAGCAACATTATTGATAGTATTAAAAAATGGGTTTCTTAAATGATAAAATAATATTATTTTTAAAAGTGTTTATTTTTTAATTAATTTTTTTTTAATGATAGTTAATTAGGTAGTGATAAGTGTCCACTTAGAGTCTCTGATTTTTGGTGAGAGTTTCTTAATTAAGAAACTCTCTCTCTCCTCTCTCATCTTTTCTAATTATTTTAATATTATAAAAATTTAAGAAACTCATTAAAAACTACCAATAATAGCGGTCTTATATCTGGTAATATTTTATTAGTGCGAATTCTAACTAAAATAAAAGGAATTTTAGTTTCGATATCTCGATGAGCTGTTAGAACATAATAAAGACAGATGTGATTGAAATTATTATCCGACAAACTAATAGTATTACTTTCCTATAAATGATTCAAGAGCTAAAGTTGATGAAAAAATTGTGCCTGATATCACTTTTCTTTACAATAAATAAATAAAAAAGATGCGTTGTGTAGCAGTTTTTTCTGTTGTAAATTACTTTTCTTATAGAAATTTATTTTCTCAATATGAATAAAAATGTCATTTGGTAAGATTATATGGGACTATGGAATTTCGACAAAACACACAATGCAAGACCACAAAAAAAAAAAAGCTCAAATGAAAACAAAAAACCAAGCATATGAATAAGAACCGAAGAAAAAGAGAGATTAGAAAACATTCTCATTTATGAAGTATCAGCCTTAAGGCATGAGGTTTCTTAAACAAACGTTGCTATGAAGAGAAACCAGAAGGTCCAATAACACAACCCCAAAAAATTATATATATAAGTCACAAAAGCAAACCAACAGAAAATGAAACAATGACCGTGAAAGACAATGTAGAAGATGGGAACATTGGAAAAGCAAATAGGTAAGATTCTAGAGACCCTGTTCGAGGAGATAATCACCCAACCTCTCAACAACCATGTTGCATTGTCCTGGTGTTACAGGCTCTTCATAGATCCCAAACACACATGATTGTCCTGTTTTCTTAATCGTTATCCCTCCTGCTCCCTATTAATCATAATTCAAACCCACCAAAAAGTTTCAACAACATATATAGAATCATGATGAAGTTAATGATAAAATTGGTTTTAGTTACCTTCTTGCCACGGATTACAGCTCCAGGCTCTCCTTGAATCACCATGTATTTAGCTCCTGCTAGGAATAATCCTGTGGGTGCTAAGTGACCCGGTTCATCGAAATCTTTCATTATATCAGTGAACTCTTGTCCCTTAAACTATCATCAAAGACAGATAACATATAAGAAGTCAGAACATTTGTTCAAATGGTTAGATAAAAGTTTTTGGAACAATGATAAGAAACATGTTTGGTATGGTGTCAAAACATAAGATCTGCATCTAATTATCTAAACCAAACATGCACCGATACCGAGTGACTTTTCGTCCAGTGGGTTTCTCTGTCTATTTGGGACGGGGATTACGCCTTAAACGTGGTATTATCAACGCCTGGCCGCGGCACCCGAGGAGATTACAGGTCAAAGATCAGAAAGAAAAAAAACATGCACCGGCTATTTTGTAGTATATTACAATGACTGTCATGTGAAAATGTTGTTTCAAAACGATCGATACCAATCAAACATATGTTCCTAAACGAATCTAACCAAAACATGATCTAGATCAAATCGTAATCGCTTGACAGAAATGAAAACCTGAGGGAAATTGGCGCTCTGAGCCCAAACGCTACCATCATGACCGACGATTGCAGCTGCGGTAAGATGGTGTCCTTGACCATCACCAACATCGCACATCAAATGCTCATCAACGTAAGTTTGCCACGACATTTTCTTCTTCTTCCTCTTCGATTCGGTTCTTTCTCTGCGTTATTATGTGCAGCGTCGAGAACTTGGTCCTTGAGATAAATAGGGGAGCAAATAAGAATTATTATCAACCGTTGGATTATGTAGACGAATTCTCAGCCCTACATTCTTTATAATTAAATGAATTTTAATTAGTGCTGCTCACGTCTCGCCTTTGTTATAGGCTTCATCATTATTTCATTGATTGCCACACGTCTTCTTTCTTCCTTTTCCCGATTTCCCCTATTTATAACGATGATTACCTTCGTTATTTTATTCTTATTTGTCCTAATCAACCAATGATAAATTTTACTCCTTAAACTTGTCACGACCAAAATCTTATGTCACCAATTTTATAATTTATCTGGATATATATATCCAAACTTGGTACAACAAAACTGTCACAAATTTCATCAGACAATGGTCCAAAGTTAAAAACTGGTCAGACCAACCGGTTTGTCACTTTTTTTGGGTCAAGTTAATAAGAATAACGTCGTTTTAGACTCTTTTGGTAGAGTGTTGTGTGAAGAACAACTTTGTTCAGGAGATTGATTATACGTGAAACGGAACAAAGCATTTGAATACAACATTGTATTAAAATCTCAAAAAGATTCTTCCTACAGAGTCATATATTCAAGGACTGTACTGCTCAAAGACACAAAACTACCTGGTGTACTTGTCAGTGGCATAGTCTGGAAAAGATTCGGAATTGATCCGGATTGAGAACAAAAGGAACCTGTGGAGAGGTTTCTTTTAGTCGGTGAGACGATATGACCGACCTCTGAATGCTGTGTTTGTACTCTCCGGTGGGGCACGAGCGCTTGAATAAGCTCCTCCTCCTACTCCACCTCCAGCTCCGGGTCCTGCTGCTCCTACACCACCTGCTTGTCGTACACTTGCAACTGGAGCTCCAATACGCCATCTTGCTACCACTCTATTACTATATATCGAGAATGTCAAGGACTCAACCAGAAATAACAACTAAAACATAGAACTGAAGAAGTCATTAGGAACTAATCCAGAATTTGAATATAGGATACACCCATTTCGGAGTTTTCAAGTAGTTTTTTCCGGTGGCGAGAGGGTGGAGGACTGTTAGGAAGTAGTATAGATGTCCAGCTATGATGCCAAGAAGATCTGGCATGATTGGAGAACCAAAGATAACATCGAGTGCTAGCATTGCCCATGGGAGGTAGAAAGCCTATGAAACAGTTACAACTTTCACCACTAGAACTATATTTACTATAGAGAAGAGTGCGTTTTGTATATGGATTAGCTCATAAAATGAACACTTTGAATACCTTGAGAGTGACGAGACCGTATATGCTGATGTTGGCATTTGGAAATTCTCGGCTCCAGAGATATAGAAACATGAACACAAGCGAAACTGCCAAGAACGGAGTCCAGAAAAATGGTATGGCTGATAAACCCTGAAATTTGAGCAAGGTAATAGTTTTGACACACGGACTTACAAGTATAAGAATAACATCTCCCAAAAGGTTCTGGCCTTAACAAATTCAGCCCTGACTATTTCTTATCAGAACTTCTGATATCTCACAGAGTTAAGCATTTTCCATTATCTACTTTGCGGCTTACCATATACCACACTGAGGTTATCAAAGAACCAATAAAGATGATCGTTGAGACTAGAATGAAAGGGAGAATTTTACATACCAATAGAGTCAAGCAACCAAAGATCATCATCCACAAAAAGTCAGCCGTTCTTCTTTCAAATGGCCCTTTCTCGAGTTGAACTCCATATCTTGCTCTGCGCAATCATTTTACAGAGTTTGTTACAACAAAGTTCGAAACTGGCTTTCTCCATATATTCTTGAAATATAATACTCACATCATCAAAAGACGTATTCCAAAATTGATAGAGAAACCACCGAGGAAAAAGAAGTTTGTTATAAGCCTCCAAACCTGCAAACAGATCAAATTGCAAGATGACTTAAGAACATAAGATGATATAGTTTAGTGAAAATGGAAAATCATAAAAAGAAAAAAATCTTTTACCTGGAACTGCTTAAATACAAGTTCATGAATTAAAGCAATGTGAATGGGAGCAACTAAGCCCAGCTGGTTGACTACTGTAACCAAAAAGCACAACGTACCATAAGCCTTGGTTATTGGTGGGAGTGAGTTGTAGTATCTGCAATCAATAATACCAGATAACAGTTAATATAAGAAACAATTTCGACGGATATTGTGAAACAAAAACATACAAATCCTCATCCATAAACTTGTAATCATGACATGTCATCTTAAACTCAGCTAAGCATACAGCTTTCTCACAAGAGAAAGACACAATATTTGACTAATTTGTAAACAGCTGCTACAAGAATTTGATTAATGGCTGAACAAACCAAGTTACAATATCAGTGTTTCTGAGCACAAGATCACACAAACAGCAGTTGAATGCTTCAGAACCTATACAAACTAACCGAAATCAAAAGGAAAATGGTGGAATCATGAAATTTTGTAAACTAAGGAACACGAGTTTCGAGGCACGAGCACTAATCAACGACGTATCAACATGAAATTGAATCGGAGTAAAACAAAACGAAAGAGAGAAACGCAGGACTCACTCGCCAGGAGAAGACATATTCGTCGGGTTACGAAGATCCTGAGGGTTTGATTTTCGATTAAAGATCCGATATTGACTTAGAAGCAGAAACAAATTTATTGTTATTTAAGTTATCGAGAACCAAATAAGAACATTGAGAGAAAGCACCGCTAAAATGAAAGCTAGAACGTTCCGGAGGTTCTTCTCCTCGTTTAATCAATGTTAAAATTTCTGGTTAAGCAGCTGCGTAACTTCTCCAATGACATCAAGGCACGTCATTTTTTGGTGACAAATTTGGTAACGTGGCACGTTATTATTGGTTTATATATTCTTTTCAGTTTTTTTTTTCCACGTTTTTAGTTAAGTTTTGTGATCGTCCTAGTGTATACCAACCATTTATTTTGGTGGTTCGGTCTGTGGCCGACTATTACCCGTTGTGTTAGGAATATCTGTATAGTACTAATATTTAGTATTATCATCTTATGGTCATAAAAACAGGAACCAAAATACCAAACCAAAATCACATACTCGGTTAAGTACAATTTGATTTTAATATTTAAGTAATTTCGATTATTATTTTAGTTTAAGTTTTAACTAATAACTGAATGGAACCAAATCGAGATTATTTCGAATTTGATTTGGTCATATTTATTTAGAAGCAAAACTAAACCATTTTTAATCAGTATTTTCTGGTTACCATATTTCTAAAACTGATAAAATTTAAAATCGAATGAATCAACTTGAATTAAAAACGAATTTTCTAAACTAAACTCATTTATTGAATTCTCTTGGGATTTAACTCTTTCAAGAGGTTTTATGTAACATCCTAAACCCGCAAATTCATGATCAACACATTTTTAGTAAGGCCTTAGGCAGACCTTAGACTTAACCATTTCAAATTCCATAATTCACTAAGTCAAANAATGAAAAGTGACAAGCCCAAACATTCATAATTAAAGACGGTTCCATTTTTATTCCATTCAAATCGGTGTTCAAACATAAACTCAACTTAGACGGAAACTTAACGAAATCCAAAAACATTTCTAGCATCAAGTTC
>OVBA01009403.1:0-10684 GCA_900406435.1 Lepidium aucheri | reverse complement strand
AGGCTGTTTGCAAGTACCTCCAAGTATTGGTTCGACAATCCACCTACTTACTTCCATACTTCAATGATTTGATAGCTTAGACACGAAAAAATCTTTTTATCATTTGTTCATAAGAATACATCAAGTTGTATCAGAGCCTCCTTTGTATCAAGTTATTTTGTGTCTCTTCATATTCTTTTGTGATTGACTTACTAAAACACCAGATCTGTGTTAGAACAATTTTAAATCTGCTAAATACATAGATCTAGTCGAAAATCTGAAAATTCTAAAGTATTTTTTATCTTTTCATTGCATAACCTTTCAGTTTCCAAGTTGACTTTTGGTATTCTCTTTTTTAGTAGCAGAAACTAAATGAGACTGCTAGTATTCTAGGGTTTTTCAAGTAAGTATTGATTGTTCTAAAGTATTTTGCTATCGAAAGGATTTGATTACTCGTTTGCTTTTGTTGATTTTTCCAGGAACAAGAAGAATGATAAACTAACAACAAACTTATGTCGGAAACTCTCACAGCTACTATTTCGAAAATGATGGACGAAAACCTAGAGACATTCACGAGAGAAATAGCTACCTCAGAACATGAACATCCACCTGTGGATCCTCGAGTTTCTAACAACCTTCATGAAGCATCATAGTACTACTCCTCTTCTCACTCGAGTCATAGGAGATATATACGTGCATGCGAATAAATACGTGCTTCTAGGGATAATATAGCAGGTCTAAAATTCCAAATACCTCCTTTTCATGTTACCAATGATCTAGATGCATACATGGACTAGGAGAAGAAAATAGAGATTATCTTTGGTTTTCGAGAGTTTACGGAAGCAAACAAGGTGAAGGTTGCAGCCATTGTATTCTATGATTATGCATTGAGTTGGTAGGATCAGATTGTGACTACCAAAAGGAGACTATGAGATTATCCAGTGGATACATGGTCTCTTCTCAAGATTTTGATAAGGGCGATAGTTTTTACCATGCCATTACTACCGAGAGTTGCATTTTAAGCTAAAGAACTTGACTCAAGGTTATAAATCTATGGAAGAGTACTACAATGAGCTTGAGTTATTGATGGTTAAAGCTGGTATTCAAGAGGTCATAGAGGCTACTATGTCACGGTTTATTGGAGGCCTCAATCATGAGCCGATTGATATGTAGGAGGTACATCATAATGCTGAGCTAGAGGAGTTACTGCACAAGGTCATTATGTTTGAGATAAAGCTTAAGAAGAAGGGCACTCGATTGAGTTATACTAAAGACTCAAGAATCGGATTTCAGAAAGATGTCAAATAAAGTTTCAAGGTTGAAGACAAATCTTCTGTGCCTAAGGAGTTCAAACCAAGTGGTTTCAAGGATTGTAAAGAGCCAACAATGGCCAACTTAAGTGCTAGGGATCTCAAGTGTTTTAAGTGTCATGGTTTAGGTCATTATGCTAGTGATTGTCCCAACAATAAAGTAATGGTACTCACAGTTGAAGGAGAGTTCGAGTCAGAAGATGAAGCATCAAATGAACTATTAAAAGATAAAGGTTAGGCGCCACCTAGGTTCCTCTCCTTCTCATAATGAGAGCTCTCAGCGTTATTACTACGGCCAGAGAACAAGAACAAAGAGAGAATCTATTCCAAACCTGTTGTATTATTAAAGATAAACTAAGCAGTGTGATTATATATATGGAGGAAGTTGCACCAACGTGGCTAGTAAAACAATGGTCCAGAAGTTTAATCTAAAGGAGGTGTCACATGCGCAACATTATAAGTTGAAATAGCTGAACAATGAAGGTGAAATGGCTATAAATTAGAAGGTCCGAGTACTAATCACCATTGGGAAGTATCAAGATGAAATTATTTGTGATGTATTGCCTATGAAAGCTTGTCACATTGTTCTTGGACGTCCTTGGCAATCAGATCGGCGAGTGGGTCATGATGGCTTCACAAACAGGCATAGCTTTGAAATCAAAGGGAAAAAGACGACCTTGCTACCAATGTCCCCACATGAGGTTTATTTTGATCAAGTTAGGATGAGACAATGATGTACCTCATTTTTATGAGTTTTAAGCTCACTAATTCGTATGTTTTTAGAATCTTTTGTTAGTGTTTTTAAGTTTTTACAAGTGTAAAACATGCCTAATTCGGATGACGCATGGGAAGCATGAATTGGAGCAGAACTGGAGTAATTCGTGAATTATCACAGCAAACACACTGATCGATCGATCTCTACCTTGATCTATCAATCGTCCACCTCAGCCGTTTCTGCACCGGACCTGATGATCGATCAGCCACAAGCGATCGACCGATCATCTCGTCAACAAGACTTGCGCACGACCCATGGATCGACCTACATCTCTTGATCAACCGATCCAGCTCCTCATGATGGTTTGAGCATGTTGTGGATCAATCAATCTACATCTAGATCGATCGATCGCCAAAGATAGACCTAATTTTCCATGTTTTGCACTTACACGTTTTAAGACATATAACTACTCATTTTTTGTTTTTTATCGACATTGTTCATACTTTGGACGGTGATAGACAATTTGTAAGCAAGGTAGAAGGATTCTTCCTCTATTTTTGAGAAGATTTCTATACCCTCTTTTGATTTTAATTACAATTCAATGTTTTCTTTCATCTCTTCTTGTGTATTTGCTTTGATTATGTCTGAGTAGTTTCACAATCAGGTTTAGGGTTTTCTAGGGAATTAGGAATCAATGATTAGGGATAAATAGGTTTCAAATATTACAGTTCTCTACTTATAGCTGTGTGTAATGCCTAGATTAGCCTGATCACCGAATCTTTGATTTTAGGTTGTTTAGCTTTCCAAAAGATTGTTGAAAACCTGAACTAGTATAGATGAACAACTGGCTCTCAACCAACTACAGTTAATTTTGAGGCTAGTTGCGGACCAATTAGGCCTGTTTGTTAATGCCTGTTTGCATATCTAGGACCAACGACAGTTAGGATTGCTATGTTGCTAAACAGAACATAGGCACCATGATAGTGGGTTTTCTAGAATTCTATGTTTAAGTCAAGAATTGGTTTAAAGCATGCCCTGAATAATTTTCCTGATTAGAGCTCCTACTCTTGATTGAATTTCCAATGCCTGATTGCTTTCAATTATAAATCTACAAACCTCTTAAGTTGTTAGTTCCATTTACCTAATATTATATTGAGTTTAGCATGAATTAGAATTGAGCTGTCGATAGTGCAGTTTTTGGGTCTTCGTGGATTCGATCCCTAAGTACTACTACGTTTGCTGTGCACTTGCAATAGATTACTAGGGTAAAACCTGAGTACATCAAGTTTTAGCGTCGTTGCCGGGGAACCAATTGGTTGCCTTTTGATTGAGATTCGATTTCTAGTCTAAACACTTTTACTTACGCTTTTGTTTTTGTTTTCTTTTGTACTAATTTCAGGTTTATGGTAAGAAGAACCTTATGAATATTAACAACGAAACACTCGCAATGACTGAACGAGAGAAGAGAAAAGCTAGATCAATGAGTCAATATGCTCAAAATGATCTTGAGATTATCGATAACTAGGGGGATTAAGATGTGTAGGCTACAGTTGAGCAATTGATGAGGGATTTTGCTTAGCTTAGGAGGCAGTAGGAGCAGCCTCAGTGCCGCACAATTGGTGATTTGGATGAACCTTACCAAGTCTATCAGAATAGATCTGCTATTTGCCCTGCTCTAGTTCAGAGGCAAGACTATGACATCAAGCCTCAGCTGATTGGATTGGTTAAGCAATATGTGTTCAATGGAATTTGAGGGGAGAATCTGATGGATCACATAGAGAACTTGGAGGATATGTGTAGCACCACGAGTTCAAACGGAGTCCTTGCTGACTACGTTAAGTGCAAACTTCTCCATCATTCACTTTCTGACAAAGCTTCCAGATGGTTGAGATCTTTACCTCCATGTTTGCTTACCAAGTGGGAAGAGGTTCGAGCTGCCTTCTTGGATCAGTTTTACACCAAGTCAAAGACTGCAACACTGAGGAACAAGATCCTTGCGTTTCAGCAACGTTCTGGTGAATCTTTCAGTGAAGCTTGGGAAAGATTTAATGAGTATCAACGAGACTGTCTACATCATGGGTACTCCAATAAGTAGCTCTTGAACATCTTTTATGGTGGGATAAATTGGGACTCTTGAACATCTTTTATGGTGGGATAAATTGGGACTCTTGAACATCTTTTATGGTGGGATAAATTGGGACTACAAGAAATCCCTTTACACAGCACATAATGGGGACTTTATGACTAACTCGAGGATGGAGCTTTTACCCTTATCATCAACTTGCCTGCAAAAACTGGTAGTCATTGCCTACAATATGACCGAGGGAGGAAGGTCAACAGTATCGAAGCCCAGAAGATAGATGAGCTTGCTGAGAAGCTCGACATGCTTATCAAAGCTAGTTAAGAGAATGAGAGAGGTTTGCATCAGCTGGATGACGATAGAAAGGTAGCACAAGTCAGGATGATTTAGAAATGCCGGGTGAGCAGTGGGAGGTTGACTACGTGAACTAGCAGAATAGAGAGGACTAATGTGGAGAATCTCCAGGACTTAGTTTTTATGTCTCCAGTGATGCCACAAGGGTCACCATTTCCGGAAAAACCGTTTCTGCCAAACCAAAGTCAAAGGTAGAACAACCAAAGACCTTATGGGCAGAATTCATGAAATCAGAATTGAAAAAAACCGTTCAAGCCCTTTAAGCAGCAAGCACCACAACCACATCAACAACAACCTCTAGCGAGCTCCTCAAGCACTTCAAACGCTGAGATCAAGGCTTTGATCCAACCACTTGCACATGAACAACAGAAAACCACCAGAGATCTCAACACTAAAGTCGACAATATGTAAAATGATCTCAACAATAAGTTCGAGTCAGTTTTAGTACACCTGAAGAAGTTGGATACACAGGTAGCTCAAACTAATGAAGCAATGAGAAGACCTACAGGAGCACTTACAGGGAAAGTAGAATAGAACACCAAGGAATCGTGCAATGTGGTTAAGTTTGATGTTGAGAGTAGTAAAGAGAAACATGAAGCAAGCAAGGATGGAAAATACAAGCCACCGATCCCTTTCCCGAGAGAGCTTGCCAAACTCGATGATCAAGAAGAGTTTACTATCCCTTGTATTCTCGGGAAACTGATTTTCAGTAATGCACTTTGTGATTCTTGAGCAAGTGTAAACATTATTTCACTTGACACTATGAAGAAGTTGGGAATTGGGTTGATGCAGGAACATAACTCCTCCATTTCTTTTAGAGACGCCACCTCAAAGTGCCTACAAGGAAGGTTATTCGACTTCACTGTTTTTGTTGGAAACTGCAAAGAACCAACATACTTTACCGTAGTCGAGATGGCGAGGAATGGTGTAGTGCCCATACTGTTGGGAAGACCCTTTCTGAACACTGGTGGGGCTATGCTCGATTTCCCAAAAAAGAGAGTGGTTCTAGAGAATGTTGATAAAAGAATCTCATATCACATTACTCCTCTATTGGTAACCTCTGCGGTATGATCACAACTACGAAAGTAGTAGGAGCAGTTTTGGAATCTGAATCTTTAGTTTTGACATGCTTGTCTTATGATGAACTCGATTATAAATATAAGGAAGAGTACAGTGTCCGACGTGAGCTTGCAGAAGATTATGTTGATCGTGATAACACATGTATCCTTAACAGCAAATCTACTGGAAATTCTGAGTTTATGTTGAGAAAATTTGGTCTTAAAGATTTTGCAGGTAAGCTTGGGATAGAAACATCATGACTTTCACTGTGAAGAAGATTCGCCCTGATGGAACTGTAGTGTTGTTGGATGCTACAAGAGGTGAATTCCACAAGAAAGATGAAAATTTGAGAGAGTTCATCACCGATGAAAAATTGAAAAAGGGAGAGACCATTCCTCGTGAGAGTTAATCCATCATCTAAGTGGCATGCGAGTCAAGCTTAAAATTCTAAGCAAGCGCTGAGTGGGAGGCAACGCACTACTAGATAGTTTTTATTTCATGCATTATTCTGTTTCCAATTTACTTTTTTTTTGTTTTGAAATTTGTTTCAGGTAAAAAAACGGTCAAATAACAGCGACTGATCAATCCACGCTGGGATCAATCGATCAGCAAGCTACACGAACACAATGCACGATGTGTTGTTTGACCTACCAGTCATGATCAATTGATCAACATAGGCAAAGGAGCTGCGCTCGATCTGACAATCGCCCTGCATGCAGGTGATCGATCGATCATCGCTAAGAGAGGAAGATGTGCTCGATCTAATGGACCGATCGATCCTTGAGCTGATAGACTTGGATGCACAATCTAGTGATCAACCTGCATGCATGTGATTGATCAATCAGTGGTAGGTAGGAAGGTACGCACAAGCTGCATATCGATCAAGCAGTAGGCGACTGATCGATACCTAAGGAAAGTAGCAAGGAGAAGACCCGATGATCGATATACCGACACACAAATCGATCGATCATCGACCCAGATAAGTCAGCTGATTTTAAAAACCGATTTAATTCACCTAAGTTGAACTGGAAAACACCTTTTATTCACGAAACTTAACACTTTTTGGATCAAAAGATGCGAAACTACAAGAAACTTTCCTCCTTGGGCGATTTTTAGGAGATAATTCTTAACTTTCAATCTGTCATATCTCCTTTGATTTTAAACGGAATTGAGTGATTCTTAACCCTCACCTACTCGTAGTTTCCTTCTTCTTCTGATTATCTTACTCTTTATCTCGATCTGCAAAGTTATGGTTCTCTATCACCTCTTTTGGTTATGCAAAAATTTGTTGGATTTTGGGATTGGTTCAGTTTCGAATCATTATCGATTGATTGTGAAAAATTCATGTGGTACCCATGTTACATGATGATTTTGAGTCCTTCTAGACCAGAATTTAGTTGATTTTTGCTTAGATTTCGATTTCTAGGTTGAAGGAGAACTTAGGTCAAATTTGGGAATTTTCGGTTTGGAATTGAGATCGAATTGAATGATTGACGCATTGATGGATGCTATTCTATGTTCATTGTTGATGTGCACAATTGATTTCACAGCTCGATTTCTCATGCTTATATTATCAAACTCATAGGTCTATTGTTCATTGTCTTTGTTTCTTGACAGAGTATGGCTCAATCAGTTGAAAAGAGACCTTCCAAGAAGGTCAAGAAATCCACATTTTAGGAAAAGGGTCAATCGTTGGGTGTAAGTTCTGCAGACAAGAGTCTTCCACCTTGGCCACGACTTGATAGCTCTCCATTCTTGCCTAACAAGGGGAACAGATCGGATTCGTCTTTGCTGAAGAGAGATCATGTATACACATAGAGAACAATGGATTCGGGTTGGCTCCACAACATCTATAATGATCACCTCCTTAGGAACAATATCATTCCAATTAAGTTTTTCTGCACGAACACGCTGGATAAACTGTGTATTTTTGATTATGTGAATGTTATGATAGGAAGACCTTGTTTGGGGACTTTTTTACACCACAGCTACCTGCTCTATCCAGAGCCAGTTCATTACTTGTTAGCATAATGTGATGTCCATATAGCTGTCGATCCTCACGCACTTGTCCTTGCTTATACCTTCACAGGAGATGCCTGCTTTTATAGGAGAGCTAGCAGAGGGATGCCTGCCTTCACAGGAGAGTCATCCTAATTCAGCACTCTGGGACATTTTGGCAGACTATGAATTTCAGGTTCGAGCGTCTAAGCTCACACACATTAGGAACCCTGCACTTCAGATGGTTGCGAAGATTATGGGTTCTACCAATTTTGGAAAGAGTTGTCTGAAGTAGTTATGAAGGCTGAGTTAGAGCACCTTCATCATGTTGTAGCTCCTACAGTACCAGACCTTTACATCAACTGGGGTTATGTTTTCCCTATGCTGCTCATAGAGCACAGATTTAGGGGATATCTGATGTTCCTCATATTTTATCGGTTTTGAGCTCATTATTACGGTTATATTTGGGGGATTTGTCTGTGTTTTATTGAGATTTCAAGTCAAAAATGTTCAGAGTTGGAATCATGCTTGAAGGTGGACTTTGGAGAAGTTTAAAGCGTTTTCTGGTATTCTCCACGAGAGGAAGGATCGATCGGTCAATACAAAGATCGATCGATCAAAACTTTAACGAGGAATATGCGCACGATCTGAGGAATGACTTGGCTTCTGAGAGATCGACCCAATATCTAAAGATCGATCGATCGATCGATGCCCTTCGAAGAATCCTAATTTCACAATTTTCCAGCTCTTGTTTTGGAACCTATAAATACTCTTTTCCTATTTTTTATTTTAGTAAGTTGTATTTGAGCTTAAGAAGAATGATTTTACAGAAGTTTGAGAGTTTGCAAGCTAGGAAGAAGATCTCTTCACACTTGAGAAGAATTTCTGAATCCTATTTCTACTTCTTAATGCAATTTTAGTTTCAGTTCATCATGAATTACTTGGTTCATTGTTCTATGTCTGAGTAGATCTTAGATCGGATTTAGGGATTCTAGGGTTTTAGAATTCAACTGTTAGGGAATAAATAGGATTGATGAATGGAACATTCTCCTTCTAATACTTGAGCTTAATGCATAGATTAACTTGATCACCTAGTCAATGACTTTAGGTTGTTAACTTTCCAGAAATTTGTTAAGAACCAGAAATAGATTAGAAGAGCAATTCCTTCACTACCAACAAGAGTTGATGCTTGGTTGGGTTGTGGGTAATTGAACCTAAACAATAAAGCCTATTTGTAATCTGAAACCAACAAGAGTTAGGATCTTTAGATTATTAGTAGAGGGGTACATTCAATGAGAGTTGGTTTATCTTTACTTATGTTCAAGCCGAGAATATGATTACATTAGTTCCTGAATAGTTTCCCTGACAAGATTTCTAACTCCTGAATGAATACCAATATCTGATTGCTTTAGTTTATTGTTTACATCCACGTTAAGTTGTTAGTATTTATTTATCTGATTTTGATTGATATAGCTTGCGATTTGATAGAAGTCAAAAGTGTGATTTGGTTATCTGAGGAATTCGACCCCTAAATACTGTTATGTTTGCTGTGCACTTGGAGTAGGATATAGGGTTAAAACTCGTTGTATCAAGTTTTTGGCGCCGCTGCCGGGGAACGATTAGTTGCCTTTTGATTTTCTATTTAAAGTTTCAAGTATATATTGTTACTTACGTTTTTCTTTTTGTTCGTTTTTGTTCCTTTTCAGGTGCATGACCAGAAGTCAAGGTTCTGAAAATCTATTCAGCTTGGATAATCAAGAGCTTGCGAGAGTTGAAAGAGAAAACAGGAAAGCTAGGAATATGAACACTCCAGAGAATCAAGCACAGAATCCACAGGAGATGGCCACAGTGGTACAACAATTGCAGAGAGAGTTGGCTCCAGTTAGGAGAGCACGAGAGCCTGCTCAACCCAAAGCGAAAGGTGACATGCACACTCCACACACCCACTATAAAAATCGCTCAGCTATCCGAACTCGTGCGATTAAGAGGAATGATTATGAGATCAAACCTCAGCTTATTGGGTTGGTTAAGCAGTATGTCTTCAATGGACTTCCAGGCGAGAATCCTATGGATCACATAGAGAATTTCGAAAACATATGTGGCACCACAAGCTCCAATGGTGTACCTGCTGATTATGTGAAGTGTAAGCTTTTCCAATATTCACTCTTAGACAGAGCTTCTAGGTGGTTGCACTCATTACCTCCAGGATTGCTCACCACATGGCTCAGGTTCGAGCAACGTTTCTTGATCAGTTCTACACTAAGTCCAAGACTGCGGCTCTCAGGAGCAAGATTTTGTTGTTTCAGCAGCGATCTGGGGAATCTCTGAATGAAGCATGGGAACGTTTCAAAGAGTATCAGCGAGATTGTCCACACCATGGGTACTTGGATGAGCAACTTCTCAACACTTTCTAAAGTGGAATCGAGTGGGAGTACAAGAGNTCGAGTGGGAGTACAAGAATTCTCTAAATGCTGCCAACAATGGATACTTTATGACTAATACTAGGGATGAAGCCTTCACTCTGATCGATAACTTGGCTGCAAGTTCTGGAAGTCATTGTCCAGAATATGATCGAACAAGGAAGGTGAACAATGTCGAGATTCAGAGGATTGATGACATTGTTGAAAAGTTGGATATTCTGATCCGAGCAAATCAGGGTAATCAGAGGAGTGTGAATAAAGTTGAAGACAGCAGAGAAGTGGCTCAGGTTCAGGATGATTCAGTTGGTTCTGAAGACCAAAGGGAGATCGATTATGTTAACTGGCAGAACAGGGAGCAAAACCCAAACTATCTCTCCTACAGGAGCACTAACGTCGAGAACCCTCAANAAAGTTGGATATTCTGATCCGAGCAAATCAGGGTAATCAGAGGAGTGTGAATAAAGTTGAAGACAGCAGAGAAGTGGCTCAGGTTCAGGATGATTCAGTTGGTTCTGAAGACCAAAGGGAGATCGATTATGTTAACTGGCAGAACAGGGAGCAAAACCCAAACTATCTCTCCTACAGGAGCACTAACGTCGAGAACCCTCAAGATGTTACTTTTCCAGCACCTACATTGCCTCAAAGATCACCTTTTCAGGGAAAGCCATTCATTCAGAATTCAGGTCAGAGATGGGATAATCAGAAGCCATTTGTTCAAAATGTAGGAGGAAGTAACTGGCAAAGGCCATATAAGCCTTATGTGCCACCG
>OVBA01009402.1:0-10684 GCA_900406435.1 Lepidium aucheri | reverse complement strand
ACTATGCTCAATGATTTGATAGCTTAGACCGAATAAAAACGCTTTATCAATGCACCAGAATCTAACCACAATTATTTTTAGGCATTTCAACAAGGTTCAATTTGGAACAAACATATAAATGTTCAGTACCTTTCTTATTGAACCATGCCTTTCGTTTCAAACAATCTTTTCTGAAGTGTCCGTTTTCTTGCAAAAGAAAAAACCTCCTTACATTTTGGACTTGACGTTTGGTTCGTTTCATGAAAGATTTGTGTATCTTTTTGTCCTTAACACTTGGTTTCTTCATGCTGCTGCTGCCACTTCCAAGGGCTACAAGATGAGCAACTTGATCCTTCAACTTTTTTAATCTCCTCTCCTCTCAAACGAGCATATCCTTCAATTCGTGATAGTTCCACTTATTTGTAATGGTGTTATAATTAACTTGGAAGTGGCAAAACTCAAGAGGTAGAGAGTTCATGATGAATTGGACCAAGAAAGGCTCATGAACTTCCATTCTTAATGCCTTTAACTTTGGTGCCAGATTAGAAATGTGCGTTATATGATCATGGATTGGCTGAGACCAGTCAAATTTTTTGGTAGTCAGCTCACTCATGAAACTTCCTATAATCGACTTGTCTGTCAATTCGATTGTGAACACTACTTAATTTTCTTTATAAATTCTCTAGCTTTCTCAGTCTTGGGCATAAATGGTTTAATATTTTCCGCCATCATCACTCTCATGAGGTTCACAATCAGCCTGTTAGATCACTCCCAAGTCTCATAACAAGACTTATCAGTTTTGGAGCTATCAACTGTAATGGTTGGGGATCCTCATCATTGAGGATTGCATGGTCGAAAGATATTACACCAAATGTAAACCAGATCTATTCAGACCACTCCTTATAATTTAGCCCATTAAGCTTTACTACAGAGTTAGCAGATGCATACATACTAGATGAAGTTGCAAGCATTTATACATGCTTGCATGTTAGTGCATTGAGACTTTTGATACAAATTGCTAAAAAAATTTAGTAAACTTTAAAAGCATGTGCTTAAGCAATTTTTGGGCAATACTTAAATACACGCACTATAAGTGATATTAGTTTTAAATTTTTAATACTTTATAATTAATCAAATCGTACATATAAATCAAACAAATATATTACATTTGGGTAAACATACTATCAACTAAAGTGGAAATGACTAATCCTTTTTATACTATTAAATATATCAAAATATCCATCTTTGGGTGATCTTCAAGAATATAAATAATAATTTAATTGATCAGTAGAACTTTTATGTTATTTTGGCATCTCTTTAATCATGATCAATTAATAATTTTACTTAAAATTTACATATAATATAACAAGAGTGCTTTGATGATTAACATGTCAAATACATTGTTAATATTAAATTTTAATGAGGAATCATGCGGCGATGAGGCGACTACAAAAGCGATGCGGCAGCTCTACGATGATGCAGCCTTTTCACGACGAAACAATGGAGTTTATTCGATGCTTCTATGCGGTCGCGATGTTTCCTCGAAGACGAAGCAAAATCTTGTGGATGACGGCGAGATCATCCTTCCAATTCCCATCTCGCTTTGATTTGAGATAATTCGATTTAGCTATATTTCCTCCATTTGTTTTCTATGTTTAATGTTGGATTCGATAAATCATGTTCTAGTTTCCCATATGAATTTGATCTCTCACTGCCTTTTCATAAATTTGGCAGTGGTGGATTTAACATGTTCCCAGAAGAGGAATAATCGTTTGAACCCAAAATCCTTGGGACTTATGATTTCAGCAAAGGAGAGCTATCAAAGTAATACCTTTTTAGATTCTCAGTATGATGTTAAGAGTTTTCGATCTGAGGTTTCAGAAAATCGATTCAAAAATAAGAAGATTTTTGTCAATCTGGTCTGATACTTAAATCTTCGTGTTTTCAATCTGATCTAGATTCTGCTTTCAAATTTTGGAATCAGATTCAAACAAAATTTCATATACATGTTTAGGCTTCTGAGGTTTCTATTTGGTTAGTGATTCTGAAATTGAAGTCGCAAACTGAAACTAGTAATGTGGACATGATTTATGTCAGATTATTAGACATCTTCATAATACCATTGCAAATGAATTTACTCATCATGTTCGAGATGATTCTAAATTCTCAAGTTTTGATGAAATGCTCTATGATCAGATGTTTAATCAATATGATGGGTCACTTGTTTAGAGGCCATTATTTTACTCTATGGTTATCGTGCAACCCTATATCTGATTCTGAAATGTTTTTTTATAAATTTGAAGATAGTTTGGATGTCAATGATCATACAGTTTATGCATATATTAACAATAATTCCTGAATGTGTTCACCTTCTTATGATCTATATTCCAAATTGAAGCTTAGAGCCATTTTAATCAACATGCTTTTTGAGTCTAAAGAAGTTTTGATTGGACTTATCTCCTTATACATTCGATCTGCTGTAGGATCATGTTTATGGGAACATCAAACTTTAAAATCTTATGTTTTTTATGTGTTCTTAGTCTAGTTAATTCTGATTTCGGTTTCATTGATAAATATGTTCCTCGAGGGTATTATCTATGAGCCAAAATATGGTGTTGGTGATTTGAGAATGAAACTTGAACTTATTAGAGCACCTCCAATGGAGGGCTCTTAAATGAGGCTCTTAATATTATTAAAATAAAAAATAAATAATGTAAATAGTTGGAGAGAGAACAAGAAGGGTTTCTTGTTTAGGAGACTTTAGGATCGGTTCTTATATTTTCCTTTCCACTTGTCATGTTCTAATTAGATATTACAATTAAAAATATTAAAATTAAATTATAAATTAAATTCTCTCCAAACATATTATTATTTTAATATTTAGAAACTCTCCTCAGTATTTCCACCGATGGAGGTGGTCTTATGAACTTGTTTCAGGACCATTTGAAAACAAATTTGCATAATTTGAGATACATATCTCACTGTGCGTCAATTTTTTATCTGATGGAAATATTGGTTTAAGTGAGAGTAGATGTGTCCCTTATTACCTTTGCATTCTTATTGGAAAGCATGCTGATTTTATTGATTTTATTTTCAAATCAGATCTTTCAAATTTATTTCTGTATTCAATCTTGTGGTATCACTAACATTACTTTTGATAATCCAAGGATTTTATTTCCTGATTCATTGGGTAGTATCCAAATCAGAACATATTTTTTAACTATATGGGAACTTATAGCTGATTGGAATCAATTTAATCTTCTCTGTCTTAATAAACAGAATCCATTAATGATTGTTTCAATTGAGTATATAAGTGTCGATCCTCTTATAGCTTCCTCACAATCTCAATTAACATCCAATTATTTGCAAGCTGTTCTATTGATCAAATTTTTCTGTTCTCTATCATCAATGTCGCAGTTGAATTTAGCAAAGAAAGCTTTGGAGGCTAAGTCACCTCCAAGGAAATTGAAGATCAAAGTTCCAGCTATAGACAATGCTGATCTTCTTGCTCGGTGTTCAAGACTACTTCTTGGTAGATGCTTAAATCCTCTAGCTCAGGATGTCAATACACTTATCCATCTGATGCCGAGGTTTTGGAACATGGAAGATCGAACTCATGGCAGATTTCAGTTTGAATTCAAGTCGGAGAGGGATCTGAATCACATCCTCAGACTCCGAGCAAGTAGGTTGATGGTTGGATGATTACATATGCACCCTGGAAAGCGTATGCAGATGTGAACTATCCTCACACAATCTGTTTCTGGGTAATGATCGCGGGAATTCCATTTGAATTCAGCACCGCGGAGATATATAGACTTGTAGGTGGTACCCTGGGAAGAGTTCTGGATATAGATGTACTGAAGAGGAAGATTCTCATTGAAATACCTTGTTCGAAACCACTGATATTTTCCTCTTCTTTGGAGTTTCAGGAAGGACAAGAATCACAACTCCTGATCGAGTACCAGAATCTAGAGGGTTATTGTCCTTTATGCTACAGAATGACTCATGCTGCAGAAAATTGTTACAAAGCAAAAAAGAAGGCTGCAGATTTCTAAGGGTGAAAAGGCGAAGGTTTCAAGTGTTGGACGAATGCAGAGCTACAAAGGAGTTGTTATCAATGAAAACAACTCTCATAGGCGGGAGAAGCATGTTTCAAATGATATGAGACAGCCAATTATTGGTGCTCGGGATAAGGGGAAGCAAATTGCTTTACCCACTATGCAGAGTTACAAGGACTCTCGAGGAACTTATAAAAGAAGTCTTGCAGGTGACGATAAAAGCTCTTATTCTGCTCCTGTCATTGATGCTTCAGGTTCATCATCTCGACGCATTAATGAGGAGATGATTATGGATGAACAAGGATCCCTTTCTACAAAGAAAGTTCGTCGGCCTTTATTTCAAATCTCTAATGAGGTGATGATGATACCTAATGTAGATTCTAATTTACATTCAGGTTTACCCAATGATAACTTTTCAATGGAAGATCAGTCTGAACAGGTCCAAAACGTAACTATTTTACAGGATCAAGGTGAAGATGTTGATATTAATGAGCAGCTGTTGCCAACTCAAGAGACAAAGGAAAATACCACAGTTTCTGAGGAACTTATGAATGATGATGAGGATCTTCTGGATTTTGATGCAGAGGTAATTCCCACATATGAGGAACTAGCTGAATCAGCCGAGTTTGTAAGAAACTATGAACTCAGGGCATCGTAGAAGGAACGTGAAGAAGCTTCAGCTCAAGTTTCGAAACCACCCTTGGTTCCGGGAATATGTTTTTTATATATTTTATATTAACATATGTAATTTAGAATATATTAGTTTTATATATGCTAATTTTTAACATTAACCCCTAAAAAAATTATAAAGTTCATGATTTATATGATTTAAAAATTGAAAATTAACCTACACATTAATACATTTAAAATTATATAACATAAAAAATATATATTAAAAAATTAAATACTAAATATTCTAAATCGGTTCCAAGTTAAAAGGGAAGAAAGCTTTCTAGATCTGTGGAAAAAGAATGTCATTTTAAGAAAGAGTCATATCCGGATATCCGGACCAAAAAATTATATTACCCGGATCCTAATCCGTACACGTGTATCTGTAAATTTTATTATCCGGATCCGGACTGTATATCCCAGATACCCAGAATTTCAGGACGGATAGGGACAGATCATAGATCGGATCTCGGATTCCGGATAATATGCCCAGGGCTATTGTGCATGTTATATTACGTAGGTGTCTTTATATTTTACACTAGGTATACCCGCATTATAACACCTGATTTGATTGCTTTTTCAAATTTTATTCATTTAGTTTGTTAGACCCGTGCTGATATTTTGAAATATTGTTTTTGAGATGTTGGTTCAATGACTATAGCCCAAACCAAAATTGATCTGTATTAGAGAAACAATCCGATAAAATACTCACATAAGTCCTAAATCTATATATCCAAAAATCTAAGCCCGAACCTGAAACAAAACCAAATCAAGAACAAAATTTCAGCTTTCTAGAGTGTTTTTATTATTATTTTTAATTTTAAAATTTTATATAAAAAATAACTCTGAACCTGTACTCGATCTATATCGAACCGAACCATATCCAAAAAATAAAAATATCTGAGTAAGTCTTAATTCAAAAGAACCAAAATATCAAATTAGAGGAACCAAACCCGAACAAATACCATAAATGGGTCATAAATCTATATCCCCAGAAAACCTAGTCTAAACCCAAACTTGAACAAAATTTGTATCCAATATATTTATATTGATTTTTTTTGTTTAATACTATAAATGGGTATTAAATCTACCTTAGGCCTAAAGTTGCATCTCTTTGTTTTGTCAACCGCCTCTCACATATATTTTTTTCCAACTGAAATACTTTATAAAAATCACATAGAATCATTCATTACAATTGTTGCAAGAAAGTCTGGACAAGAATAAAATAAAGCCCAAGGACAGTTTAACATATTTAGTATCTTTGCAGCTAGTCTATCAGCCCATTGATTTTGATTACGAGACACAACCCAAAATTTGACATCTTCAAAAAGAGAGCACTATTGGCAGACCGTCTCAACATAATGCCGCAATCAAAGATTATTATCTGTTTGTAACACATTATAAACCATAATATTATCACCTTCAAAATAATACGTGTATAACCTAAACCCCACATAACTAGCATAGTCCATATTAACGATGAAAATTTTGTTTCTTTGACCGTGTATCTACCTTGAAAACAGCCCACACCACAATTCATGGTAAGCCCATTATGGTCTCGTACTATCCACCCAAAACTCGAAGCTTGTATGCCTTCATGATGAATCGCATCATAATCACATTTAACAAAGGGAATAGAAGGTTTTAGCCAACACCAGGAGTGAGAGGTGACGATCAGGGTTGGCAAAGTTGTATCTACATTTGTCCTAGAGTGCAGCCAATCCTGCGTGTATTCAATAGCTAAATTGAATATGCTTGTGAAATCAATATCCTTGTAAGAGAAAATCAAAATATTGCGGGCTTTCCATATTTGCCACAGAACCCAAAAAGCTAACCATCAAAGTAAAGGAGGTACAGATTGGTTGCCAAAGATATGAAAAATGAATTGTAATTTCTCGATTATTAAAACCTGTAAATCACAGAGAATATGTGTCGGTAAACATGTTGTTCTACAAGTTGATATGGCATAACAGTATGTAAATAACACATGTTCTTGAGTTTCCAATGTGGAACAGCAACGGTGACACTTATCAGCTGCTTGTATATTGTGGTTGCGAAAATTGGCCGATACGGAAAGTGCCTGAGAACCTATACGCCAAAGAAAATGTTGTAACTTGGGTGGAATGTCGAGATTCCAAATCATTTTCGCAAACTCCAAAGAATAAGAGAAGGGCGGCCTAGAGAGAGTTAGTGTAGCATTATTATTACGTGTATCCCAATAACCACTTTTTACTGTGTACAATCCATTCTGAGTATGATTTTAGAGTAGTCTATATGAACATTAGCTGTAGGTAAAGGTAACTTCCATATTAGGTGGTGATCAGATGGGTGGATCATTGTTGAAATTCTTGAAACATCCCATGTTTTATTTGCTTCGTCTATCAATATAGTTGTTGGTAAACTTGGATTAAATAGAGGTAAAATAATGGCAGGCGTGAAGGCGTTGTTGGTAACCAGTTATCTAAACCAATTCTTGTGTTATGACCATTTCCAACACACACATAACTACCTTTAAGAATTAAAGAGGCGCCATGCTTCAGGGATCGCCATCCAAAAGATGCTTGACGGCCCACGCGTTCATCAAACAAATTACCATGAGGGAAGCATCGTGCGCCAAGTACTTTATATATGAGATTGTTAGGTTTGTTATATATTTGCAAATTTGGTTCGCCAAAAGGGCTTGGTTAAAAGCAGTGAAATTCCAAAATCCTAGTCCGTCATCGTGTTTTGAAGTTGTGAGTTTCCCCCAGGCAACCCACGGAAGAACACGATATTATGGTGTTGATCCCCACCAATGGCCAGAAGTCAGTTGCGTTAATCGTTTAGTTAGGAATACCGGGCGCCTCTCACATATATATACACATACGTATATATGTTTATATATATAATATAACTATTAATTACCATACACTCGTATATATATATATAATATACTTAATGCATAAGAACTTATACAAGGGGGAGGTTATCAATACACCTAATTCTAATGCTATTACTCGAATATAATTAATTAGGCAAGGGAGCAAGGTTATCAATAAACTTTAATATGAACTTGAACTTTATAATTAAACCAAGAAACACATTGGCCATACATAATGGAAAATATCCGTACAAAATATTCATATCCTGAAAGAGAGAAACAAAACAGCAGAGATCTAACTATGCAATTCTCCAACACCAACTAGTATTGCAATCCTCACAACAAATCAAAAAATTTTTTTACAATAGCAGGCCCTCAATAAAAAATTCGCTCAAAGTTCTTTTCAGATTATCCCTTAAACAGATTAAGGGGAAAGGGAGATGATACCTAGAATTACAAGGAAAGAAGGGAAGCCCCTCATTACACAAACCGACTTCCTCCATATGAAGCACCTTCTAGAGATTATAGAAGGAGAGATATCAGCCGACCAGAGTCATACACATATCCATCAGGCTAGTATAGAGTGCAAGAAATAAATAGGAGAAAATCCCCCATACTTGAAAACACTCGGGATCTCAATGACCATTAACTTATTCTGACTGAATCAGCTATGCATCCTCCAAATCACCCCTCACCAAAGAGGTAGAGATGTCCAACACTTAAAAGGAAAATTTCAACTCCATCCTCCCAAAAATCTGTTAACCGAGTGACCCTTAACTCTGTTATGAACAAATTCCAAAAGGTGATGGTTCAGTATACCTTATCTGCGGATCTTTCAGAAAGAGCTGCCAAGAAAGAACAATTAAAGATTGTTGAAGAATCAGAACAGTTGGTCCAGACAACAGAATTGATGGTTAATGCTGCCAAATCAAACAAAAGTCCGAAGAACTAACTCAAAACTCCCAAAAGGATCTTATAAATGAATATAACCTTCATACAGCAGACCTTTCTCAAAGGAGAAGACTAGTGGCCCTTTGTTTAGGATCAAGTTGTGCAACTAATCCTACTACAATTGTGAATTAAAGATGTCTACAAAGAAAAGACAAGGCGGACCACTAGGTTCCAAGAAAATCATTTGTAGTCCTGCACCACCAAAAGAACCACAAGTTAAGAGAAAGAAGACAATTTCACAACAGACTCCAAAATGTAAGCTAATAATGGAACCAACCACCATTTTCTCTCCCGTAATGCAAGTGTCAAAAGCAGGACCATGGCCCAGCTGCCAAATACCAAATAAGGCCCAAGCTGGGAAGAAAAGGGTGATGTTAATCAAGCTTTAAAGGATTTTCATACTCCCCATTTTCCTATTCCTTAGCTATAGCATGCTGGAATCGTCAAGGACTGAGGAATCCTTTAACAATAAGGTGACTTCGGGAGATTCATCTTAGAATCCGCCCAGATATTTTGTTCCTTTCTAAGACTAAAAGTTGAGATGAAACTATTTTGAAACTATTGGAAAATCTTATATATGCAAAATGTCATCTGAGAAGCCCTCAACCGCTTAATTATGGAGTTCTATCTTTGTTGTGGAAGCAACATATCGATTTGAAAGTTCTATCAACCTGAAATAATTTTATTTTCATTGACACTCGTATCAATGTTGCAAGGAAATTTTTTTATGCCTCCTTCATTTACGGAGAACCAGACAAATATCTTATGGCTTCCTGCCAAAAACAATCGGTGAGACTAATATCCGCTTGATACCTAAAATTCAAAATCCTAAAAAGGTAGTGGAATACATGCAATTAGGTATATGTAGTACCCACAACAAAATTATCGCCAAGATAATAACTCATCGACTTTAGACTACACTTCAAGAAGTTATCTCTAAAAACCAATGTGCATTCATTCAAAACAGAGCTATAAATGACAATGTGATGATAACTCATAAGTTTTTACACCATCTAAAGAATTCCGGAGCAAAGAAAATGATTTTAATACAATGTCCAATAGATAAACCTACAAAATAAAAGGATATCTTGCAAAAATCTACAACACACAAAAACAAACTTATAAAAAGAACAAAATCGCAATGAAGGCAAACGCAAACCTACAAAAGGAATGTGTTTAGAGTTTCATACGAGAAATGTCAAATAAAATAGAACTTGTAAACCTACATAACCAGGAGAATTAAACGAAAAACCTAGAATAAAGAAATTTAACCGAGGAGAACTGAGTCCATAAAATATAACTTGTAAATCTATATACCTTGAGACAATTAAACCTATAACAAAGAAAAATAAAAACCTACAACACTTGTCAACGAAATATATAATGTTTCAGAATTTTTTGTAGGTTTTCTGTCTCATGACGTTAAATTTCTCATTAATAGCAGTTTTATAATTATTTTTCTCTTTTCATAAGAAAAATGAGTAAACAGTATCGTAATTTTGAAAAGATTAGATTGTAATAAAAAATATTTTTAAACTATTGTAGTAAACAAGGGATGACAATAAACTAATTTAATAATTCACTCTTATGATAATAATGATCTTATTATAAATTAGACAGTTAAGTTTTTGTTCCTCTTCATGAGTAACAATTTTGGGCATTCTCATGAACAAGCACATAAAATTTGGTGAGCTTAAACTTCAAATACATAAAAACTAATTAAAAATTTGTTACTCACTTGTTAATTAAGCGCATCACATTCAACATTAATTTAAGGGAGAATTACAAAAATGCCCCTCAAAGGAGGACATTTTCATCACTGCCTTTATTTTTTGGCATTTTCAAAAAATGCCCCTCATTATAGAAAAATGACCAAAATACCCTTATGTTATATATTTTTACAAACTTTTTTCCCGCCAAAAAATATTTTTCCGCCAAAAAAACTTTTTCCCGCCAAAAAAAATTTTATAAGGGAGTTTATAAATTTATTTTATAAGAGAGCTTTTAAAATTTATAAGGCTTTATAAGGGAGCTTATAAAATTTATAAGGTTTTATAAGAGACCTTATAAAATTTATAAGGCTTTATGATAGAGTTTATATAATTTATAAGTTTTTAAAGATAACTTATAAAATTTTATAAGGTATTTACAAAAATTTATAAGAAAG
>OVBA01009401.1:0-10685 GCA_900406435.1 Lepidium aucheri | reverse complement strand
AAATGTAAAATTTATCAGATATTACACAAAACGAATTCAAAATCTAAGAAAGAAAGAAGCAGAAAGTCGAAATACACTAAGGGGGAAAAAACATACATACAAACATTTATAAAATAGCTTATAAAACGTACTTAACTACAAACATTTTACGTAGACACTTTTTTATAAGGTACCATATAAAACCTTATAGGTATATTAGAAACATAAAGAAATTTATAAGGATTTATAAGCAAACTTATAAAAATCATAGAAACATAAAAAACACAAAGAAGATGAAGAACACAAAGAAGACGGAAAACACAAAAAATAAAAAACTCTGAATCGCGAAAAAAAAACAAATGAATATACATCCAAAAAACCTACAAGATTGCACAAATAAGAGATCGAGTAATCACAAACCTAAAATCGCAAACCTAAACCTAATAACTGCAGATCTACAGCTCAAAGTATAAAATCACAAACCTAAAATCGCAAAACTAAACCTAATAATCGCAGAGATTTCAATGAAACTTTAATCGAAAGATCTAATAACAAAATTGCGAAACTCGGATCTGGAAGCAAAAATCGCAGAGATTTCTTTAAGTTTAATCGAAAGATGAATACTCAGATCGAATCAGAAAATCATCAAAAGTGTAAAATCATCGATCTATCGATAAAAGGACAGAATCAGAATATCAGAGCAGAACTAGAAGGAAGGGTAAAAAGGGAATAAAGAAAAAATGAGGGGCATATTTTGCAAAGTTATTTTCGGAGGGGCATTTTTGAATAGGGGTACACCCAAAAGGGCATTTGTCAAAATTTCTCTTAATTTATCTATAAATTAATATTATTAGTTTATAGTATAAATTAAACATTACTTAATAATGAGACGGAAAAAGAATTATTAATTTATAGTATTTTTAATTTAAAATTAAATTAAAAGAATAAATTTAGACCATTTTAAAATTAATCTTTTGAAAGTTATAAATTTTATAATTTATGATTAATGAACACAATTTTTTTTATTTCAAGAACATATAATACTATTACAATAAAAATGATACATATTAAAAATTTGAAAACTCAAAAAAATAATTAAATATTTTTTATGACATGTTGTACTACAACATCATAGTTTCAAAATAGAACACAACAACTGTTTTACAGAGCTCATAGGAAAAAAATCATTTAAAAAATCATACTTTAACATATCAGCTTATTTAAATAAATAAATAAATAAATAAATATATATATATATAGATTATTATTATTTTATGATATTATTGGGACTATGTTGGAACCGGTTCTAGCACGGACAATACTTAGAATCAATATTCCTGAATAAAAGAGTATGAGAGAATTGTTCGTGCTCTATTTATGAAAATTTTCCATGTCGGAACAGAAATTTTTTAATTTCTTTGTTTTGTTGACGTGTCATCCGACTTCTCTTCAGATTCGAAGAATCTTCCGAGACGAGATTTTTGCCGAGTCGAATATGTTATCCGAGTTGAGCTTAATGCTTGCAACCGAGTTGTTCTTTTGTATTCGACCCGTTGTTTTCAGTGGACCGAAATAGGATCTCGAATCCACCTCCAACAGACTATATTTTACCTACAAGTTTCAAAATAATTATTATCTTATTAATTTATTAAATTTCATCAAATTTTACACTGGCCCGACTTAGGGCTAAAGAATTTTATTATTTTATAGAGGTTATTAATTTGTCGAATATTAATTTATGGAGTTTTTACTGTAATATTATTGACATAATATTACGGATAATTAAAGTTAATATGTTCTTCTGTAAATAAAGAATTAGAAACAATAAATGAAAGTTTTATCCATAAGTGTAAGCCAGAACCAGAATGCTTGAAATATGTGGGATCCCATAAACGTATTTACATTATAATAATTTGAAATCTACGCAGTATTTTTGGTATCTAAATTTTACTATTAACATCGACACGAATTAAAGTTTAGCCACAACTGTATAAACCGTAATTAAGATTATTGGATTTGTGGCTTCGTCGTGGTCATAGAGAAATTGTTTACTAGATCGTGGACATAGAGAATTATTTTGCTTTCTTGTATCATATCCAAGAGGGAACAATTAGTAATAAATCTTTCCTACAAAAAAAAAAAGATAGAGGCATAAAGTTTTTCTCTCTGGCGTAAATCCCAGGGGAGTCCTTAACCAATCAATATTTACCTAAAATAGTCTTTGGTTTCCTTTTGAATATGCCTCTTATTACCTAACATGTATTACGAAAGTTGCGGTGAACAAAGGTATTTTCCGAGCTAAAGTGGGATATGGTGCCACCGGAGTCCAAGGTAGAACAAAGCAACTCACAAATGACTAAACCTCTACTCACAACCAAGCCCCAAATGACTTCAGCGATAAAAGTGATAGAGTACCTTCTTGCTGAAAAGCAAAGGACTTTCCATTGTTTTTTCAGATTTTTTGGTCTCTTGCTGAATAAGCAAAGAACCAATAGTACCTATATAGATTGTACTTACTATTTTGCTGAGAAGCGGTAAAACCAAGCTTATCAGCATCTGCGTCATAAACCCTGGAAATAACCCAAAGGGAGATGGGAAAGTGGAAACAGTCTGCTCAAGAACATGAAACTTTGCGCCTCTGCAAATTAAAGATTCCAGATTTTGACACAACAACATAAGTCCAACAAAATTCGCTGACGCTCATTGGCAAAATCAACGCAAAACACCAAATAACGTGGTCTCTCACCCCTTTCTTAGCAGAGATTTGGAAGACTAAACATCAAGCTATAGGCACAAAACCTAGGAAGAGGGTTTTTCAAGTTCACAGTTGAGAACGAAGCAGATATGCAATTGGTGCTTCAAACAGGCCATACCATTTCGTAAAATGGATGGTCATTATCCAGAAATGGGAGCCTCTAACCACCCCAAACTTTCCTTCTCAAATATCATTTTGGGTAAAGTTCAAGGTATTCCGCTTCATCTTTGGTCAGAAGTAACTCTCATGACTATCGGCAAAGAAGTAGGTGACTGCAATCATGTGAAATCACATATTCAGCTGCCAGAATGAGAGTTATAGTCAATGGCCTTAAACCTTTAAAGAAGAAGCTCATGTTGGAATTTTCAAAGGGTGAGAAGTGGTGGCTCACCTAGTGTATGAGAAATTTGAGCAACACTGCCAAAAATGATGCAAACTCGACCATGAAGAGCAAGACTACCTTATTAATGCTCCTAAACTACCTCTGATCATCTCCTGGAGCAATCAAATGGTCAACAAGCTACGCAATAAGTCTCGAGCACAGCTAAAAATGACAGGGGAAGAAGAACTACCTCAATGGATACTAGAGGTGAAAATTCTCCAAATGTTGCATCCTCTGAGAATAAGTTCCAGCACACTAACCTTCGAGTTGATAGTGAATTCTCTCGAAGAACTCCGTAGTCTGGAAATGGGGACAAACTAGATTATTCCAGAAAATCGAGCACTTGAACTAAAAGAAGGAAACATCTAAGAATGGAGCCTTACTAGCCAATTGTGAGGAACCTAGACAAAAGGCAGTTCCATCCTCCGTCTACTTAGGGGGCATCGAGCAATGTAGATTTAACAGAAAAAGATAGATTCAGGAAGCTTGAAGATTGGTCAAAACCTTATGAAATATGCTGAATTTGAAAGAGTACCAGTGTCTCAGAGACTAGAGACAAATGTTGTGAAACAAATTGGAAGTCCTGCTCAATTGATTAATGATGGAATCAACAACCTATCTCTATAGCCCAACAAGTAAGAGATGACATTGTTGGTGAGCTTAGAGATGTAATGATTCAATATGTGGATTGTGTATATCGTACTGGCCATACTGCACGTAAAGAGCACGTAAAGGAAGCAGAAAAAACAGAGCTGCTTGAAGAAACTACAGAGAAACTGGTTAGGAAAAGGCTTGGCTTGATTTCCTCTGAAAAAAGCACGTTAAGGAGCCAGAAACATCAAAGAGACTACCGGTAACCCAAAGACTAGAACCAATCACCCTGACTCAAAGACTCGGACCTACTCCTCCTATGGAGTCAGTAGCCGACAAATTCGTACAAAAAAAAGAGTACTCCAAAGAGAAAACATGGGTGACGTGCAGGGAAAAAGAGAATGGTAATCAGCCCTCTCATTCGACAGTGTTGAATAACAAAGAAGAGGAAACCAACCCATACCAAACTCTCCTCAACTACGAATCTCATAACTACAGTCATACCACACGGTGAAGAAACAAGTCAGATAGGTGAAAGGAGAAACCGACTGACAACTCCACGAGTAGAGAAACTAGAGGAAGAAGAGGCTAATGAGGAAGCTAGACTACCAAAACAGATACAATCAACAGTCAAGAAAAGGGTGGATTTTCAAGATCCATCAGCTCTTCTTCTTTAAAAGTAATGAGCTAGAACTGTCAAAGTTTGGGAAACCCCTTTATAGTTAGACATCTTAAGGAAATACAAAAATCTGTCTCTCTAGATATAATTTTCCTAATGGAAAACAAGAACTCAGATGCCTATGTATCAAATATTATCAATACACTTGGTCTTGAATTTTATGAATTGGCCTCACCTCAAAGAAATGGTGGAAGAGGGTTAGCTCTCATGTCAAATAAGAGTCTTAAGCTCAAAACTTCATCTAAATCTACAAACCTCATAAACACAAGCATCACTAGTGAAGGGAAGATCTCTGATTTCCTATTTGTATATGGAAATCCTGACATAACACTACGCTCAAACCCCTAGAGAACAATGGAAGCTAAAGTGGATTTGAGAGACTTACGTATGTTGTTAGCTCGAGATTTAAATGATCTCACAAGTAATAACGAGAAGAAAGGGAGACCATGATAACATGATTTTAACTTATTTGTCAAACCCTATCACACTAAAATGTTGATGTAGTATAATAGGTCTCAATCCAAGTGGGAGCGTAATTAGCAATCAGAATACGATAGACTACTTTAATTAAACCCAAATCGATTCAATGGTTTGTTATCTAATCAACCTAAATGAGCAAATTAAATAACGGCAAACAAAAATAAAAAGCACCCAAACAAAATAGGGATCCATTTCTAGAAATTGAAAGCAGCAGAACAAAGTATAGTAAAAAGAAAGTAACAGAGCAAAGTGCAGTGGAAACAAAGTGCAGTAAAAATAGAAAATCAAGCAGCGTAAAGTAATAAGCAATGGATGATAAAGAGGGGTTCTTGAGGGGTGGATATCATGGACCATCATCTCACTTAAATCCACTAAGTTGCTTAACAAAACTCAATCTAGTTCATGGCTCATGAATCCACTCTCATGGCAATCAATCTCAGAAAAGTTATTATCGAACTTGTTCTCATAAGTGTTAACAACCTAATTGGGGTGAAAAAACTAAATCTAGCCTAACAAACACCTTAGACAATCAATCTCTTGAGACAAGGATGTGAATTTCTGCAGCAATTAAATCGGACAATTCACTACGCCCTTTGGGTACTAATGTCTAAGAACAAATTTTGATTGATCAGAAACAAATAAGCATTAATCACACTGGAGCAAAAGAGATATATACTAATCTACACTTAAGTGACTTAGAAGACTTAAGATCCATGCTAGTCTAACCCGTTCCCTCAAGAACCCTAACTAATATACTTAGAAACCATAGGTGAATCAATCAACGTAAAAATCAAAGTGAAAATCATGATAATAGAATTTAGAATGAAATAAACTTCAATGAAACTAAACTGAAATTTCATAAAAGAACCTGAACGAAATTAAGATTTTTGATCTAGAATTACAATGAAAAGCTTAAAGAGCTTCTTGCAGTAGCAGTAAACTTAAGATCAGCTATTTTTTAGAAACCAAAGAGGTTTTTATACTCGTCCCGATAAAACCTAAAAGTCTAAAGTACGAAAACTCGTGAGGTAGTTGACCTGACTACGTGGGCCAAGTCGGGTAATTGTACCGTCAAAAGTGGAGTTGACTCAGCCCATCAACTATAGTGACTCTATGACTCGATCTAGTCTATTACACCATGTTGGACCTGTTGTGACTTGAACAATGGCTTCTTGTTGGGCCATGAAGTGACTTGATTAACATCATCAGGTGGAAACCTTGTATGATCCGAGTAGCCAACTTCTGTATGCTGTGAGTTAGTCTGAGTGGACATGACTTCTGGTTAGTGAGCACAATAACCATGTGAGACTAAAAATATGATTGCAACTTTCTTGCTTAAGTTACAACTCCCAAAGCAAGTTTTTTTATTGTCGGATAATGAGATTTAGCTCCGCAAAGAGACTTGCTTGATTAGAAGATCGGATACTAAATTCCTCTATCTTCTTGTATGAGTACACTGCTCCTTGCTGATGACGACACTACGATGTATAAGTAAAGTGGTTCTCCATCTTCAGGCTTTGACAGAATTGGTGGAGTTGAACGATATTCTTTTAACTCGGAATAGGCTCTTGCACATTTGTTGTCCCATTCAAAGTTTTATTTCCTCGCAAGAGTTGATAAAATTAGAGACATTTGTTCGTTGATCGGAAGACGAAACGATTCAGCATAGTAATCCGTCCTGTTAGTCTTTGGACTTCCCATTTGTTTCTTGGTGATGGTAGTTCCTGAACTGCCTTCACCTACTTTGGATTTGCTTCGATCTCCCTTTGGGTAATGATATATCCTAGGAATTCTCCTGAAGTTATCCCAAACGTGCACTTAGCTGGGTTCAATTTCATCTGATATTCGTTCAGTATCTTGAAGCAGAAAGCCAAGTGATCGATGTGATCCTCGGCTTTCAAGGACTTGACCAGCATGTCTTTGATGTAAACCTCTATCGTCTGACAGAGTTGTTTGACAAACATTTTGTTAGCAAGCCACTGATAAGTAGCTCCCACATTCTTAAGGCCGAAAAGCATGACCTTGTAACAATAAGTTCCTCGTTTGGCTATGAAAGAGGTTTTCTCCATTTTGTCAGGGTGCATTCTGATTTAATTATAGTCCGAGAATGCATCCATGAACGAGAGTAGTTCATTCCCTATCGCTGCCTCTACAATCCAATCAATATTTGGCAAGGGAAAGCTATCCTTCGAACACGCGTTGTTCAGGTTGGTGAAGTCTACACAGACTCGCCACTTGCCGTTCATCTTTGGTACTACAACTGGGTTGGCTAACCACTCGGTATATTGTACTTTGACAATAGACCTTGCACCAGTATCCTTCTTGAATTCTTTGATCAATGCTTTCGTCCTTTTAGGCCATAATATTGGCCTTTTTTGCTTTATCAGCTTATAAGTCGTGTCGATGTTCAATCTGTGACTTGCTATCCTTGGATTAATTCCAGATATGTCCTTTACTGTCCATGCAAATATCGTCACTTTTTGTGCGAGAAGTTTGATTAACCTTTCTCGAATCGGCTTGTCTAAGTTGACTCCAATACTGACGCATTTCCTAGAGTTGGCTAAGTCGATGTTGACAAGCTCAACCGTCGACTGATCTGGCTTCTCGAGAGCAGGAGCCTCTGAAGTGGCATTGCTGCTAACCGATGCTGTTATCATGCAAGACTTGTTTCGTAGCTTCAATTAAGCGACGAAACATGTTCTCAACATCTTCTGATCACCTTGTAACGTATAAGTCCCTTTATCACTCAAGATCTTTACGCATTGATGGTAGCTTGACGGGACCGCCTTCATCATGTAGATCCAAGGTGTTCCCAATATCATGTTGTAAATCGGTGTTTTGTCGACCACCAACAACTTGATCCACCTTGTGATTCTGGCTGACTAAATTGACAGCTTGACTGTTCCTATGGCATGTATGGAACTGCCATCCAACACGGCTAAGGTTCTATCAACCGGCTTGATTTTAAGATCCGGAAGCGCCATCCCGTCCAAAGTCTGCTTATTGACCAAATCGGCTGAGCTACTGGTGTCGATAAGTATACGAGAGACATCGCAATCAACAACTCGGAGTTTGATGACTAGCAGGTTGTTTTGCGGAAAGCTCAATCCTTCAAGGTCCTTTGGGGAAAACGATATCTCCGAGTTGACCATTGTGAATCTTTCTGACAGAGACGAGTTCTTGAGGTTGACCGCACCAACTACCTTCCGCTCGTACTTTTTGATCGATCGTATAGTGTCATCATAAGATTGGAGGCTTCCCATGATGACAACTACATTTACCCTTGGATCATCCATTTCGGAAGTCTTGGGTCCATTCTTTGCATGCTTGACTCCATTGTTAGCATTGTTGTTTTGAGTGGTCGACTTGCTTGCCGCTTCTTGTAACTCAGCTTCCTTTTGTTTCTGCAATCGAAACTGCTGAGTTTCCTCCTCGGAGACACTTAACTCGCCTTTGCTATTTTTCAGCGAGTAGTTCCTGGAGGTGTTTACATTTTGAGGTTGAATGCCCGTTCATGGAAGGTGCAGTAGTCTCCTCGGTTGTAGGTGTTTTTCCAGGGCTTCTTCCTAGCCTCCTCCTTCGGCTCTTTTGGTCCAGATTCACATTGAGCCTTCTGAGTTTTCACGAGGATTTTTTCTTCCTTGATGTACTTGGCATGCCTTGCTACTTTGCATAAGGCATCCGATACTATGGTTGGTTGGTTCAAGAAGAGGTCTCATCAAAGAGCTTTGTCACTGACCATCACTGTTCTTAATGCTTCAATGGTCATGTCGTCGCTGAATTTGACCTTTGTCATTTTCCTCCGGAATCGCCTGAGGTACGACTTCAAATTCTCATCGACTCCTTGCCTCAAGGACCACAACTCGGTCGTAGAAGAATCCTGGTTGACGTATATATTGTACTATTTCATGAACAGCTCAACTAGTTGGTTAAAGCCTTCAATCAATCATGTGGGCAGCTTTGTCAACCAACCAGCATGTCTCCAGTTAAGTTTTCGGCGAAGAGTTGACAATACGCTGCGTCTTCTTGATCTAGGTGGTAGTTTGTACTTCCCATCATGACGTTGAACGCACTCATGAACTCCAGTGGATCTATAGTTCTGTCGTATGAGGGTAACGTAATCTCGGTCCTCTGTTTGCCGAGATCCATCTTATTCTTGGAGAGAATGGAGAGTTTTAAGTTAGGACTAGGATCCGCCTGATCTCTAACGCTGAGCTGGTCACCTAGTGGAATTGTGATATCATCTCTTCTATCATATCGAAGATGGTCACAATGTCTATTGTTTCTATAATCGGCTGTGCTGAGACGAGCCGAGTAGGAATATGGTTTTCCGCATTTTGGTTCACCTGCGGGCTTGAAGCCTGATCGAAGAGATTCCTCTGCACGTTGGCGAGTTCATCATTGCTGCTCCGGTTGTTTTGCTCAGGATGCAAGTTGTCCTAGACAACCCTATCTCTACCTTCGAAAGCTCGACGTTTTTCTTGTCCGCTGCTTCCTGCATTGCTAGCAGTTTCCATATCATCACCTCAAGTGATGGTGGCTTTGTTGGAGGTCTTGGAAGCTCGATAGCCTCTTGAGTTGGCTTATAGCGGTTCTCATGAGTCTGAACAGAGTTTAGAGGCGATCCCTAAGCCGAATTTGTCTGTTCTTGAGTTTGATCAGGTGTTGTTCTTTTCGTGGAACATAGGATAGCATTGTTTCTCGACATTATTACTTTTTCTAGATCTATCAGGTTAAGAAATCCGGTGAAGTCTTCCCCACAGATGGCACCAATTGTTCGAGCATGATTTAGCACAAAGTGTTCTAAATCAAGCTCTGATTAAAGTAAAGGGAAGATGAGTGCAATTCTTGATATGATTCCGAGAGAATAAAAGAGATTGCTCGAGTAAGAGGAGATCAGTTGAGTTCTTATTATAAAACTCCAAAGTGTTAAAAGGCAGATCCTTTTCTCAAGGACTTCCGCCCCTATTTATAGATCATAGAGGCTGTTACAACTCTTTGAAAATATAATAGATTACGTTTGTTTAGATTTGCAAATAAATAGAAAAATTCTTGCTAGATCTTTGGAAGTTTTTCTTATCCGAATTAAGAAAACTTCATTTTCTTTTTGACGACGAGTTGCAACTCTTCTCGTTTCGTGATCAGCCGAATTGAGATCTTTTCGAGTTATCAACCCAAGAACCGAGATGACTCTTTAGCTAAGTTCACGACTTAATGGTTTTTTGGTTATCGATTGTTCTCGTGGACCAAAGTAGGATCTCAGTTGATTTTTTTTATAAAGGTTTTCTAGAAAAAGCAATGAGAATGATACGTGTGAAAAATATAAATTTACTTTTTAGTGATTTCCATTTAATGAAATCTGTCCCAAGTCTCTAGATTTGTGTTAATTCAACAACCAAACAATTTCTTAATAAAGAAGAAACACTAACCTTGATCCATTGCTTGATGATGTTGTAGATCAAACTTTCAAATTGATTTTATTCTCCCTTAGCCTTTAAACTTTAATAGATCCTTTGATGGACAAAGATCTGCAAAACTTCTTCTCTATCTCTTCTTTCTTTTGTTCGTGAGTTTTTATTGACGTAACCGTACGTCTCTCATTATCCATACACGACCAAAAGTAGTTGCTTTTATAATGACACAACACACGATACTAACCCTTTTTTTTTGTTTGTAACTGTCACATTATATATGTATATATATATATATGTATATACATATATATATATATATTTGGTTATATATATATTTGTATTTAATTAACCATATATATATATATACATACACATATATATATTTTACATAGAGAAGACCAAATA
>OVBA01009399.1:0-10689 GCA_900406435.1 Lepidium aucheri | reverse complement strand
CAAGAAAATTAAATCAGGTTAAGGTTGAAGTTGATACCAGATTTTCGAAACGATCAAGAGGAAGTGGTGAAAAGACGAAAAGCTGATGAATCTCTGAGTTTTCTAATAATCAACAATGCTCATCAGAAATCAAACAAATGGTAGCTTAAACCCTTATGAAATATACCATTCCTTAGAAATCATAGTTCCCAAACCGACAAAAGCTTATCTAAAACAATGTTTAACTCAAAAACAAAACAAAAGAAAGAAACTTCATTAGCAGACAAACGGTTCTCCCTCAGACTTACTTCACACCGTCCTGGTGTGAACATTAGTAAGCGGAAGAATGAAAGTAACCAAAAGAAGTAATTTAAAATTGCTTTGGAATTCAGAAAACGTACCTGGATGTGTGGATCGATCAAGCAACCAATGATACGAGAGGTGATGATCGATCGGGCAGCATCTCTCGGTCGATTAATGGATTGGGCGCAAACACACTAGGGGCATAGATCAATCGAGCAGCAAGTATCGGTAAATTAGCGGATCATGCGCTCTTTCTCATCCTCTGTTGCATGATCAATCTTTGTGTTGATCGATCGGGCAGTGCTCTCGCATTGCATTTCCTGAAAGCAAAAGACAATATGGACTCAAAAAAATGAAAAAATAAATCAAAAACTAACCTATTAGTGGGTTGCCTCCCATTTAGCGCTTGTTTAAAGATAATAACTTGACTAAAAGAGGTGCTATGGAGGAGTTATATCAGTTAAAGAGATGAAATCTTCATTGACTTTGTCGAGAGAACCAAAATATGGTTTAAGGCGCTGTCCATTAACTACAAATTCTTCTCCCTTTTCGTTGAGCAACACCACAGCTCCATACGGTCGTACTTCCTTGATGGTGAAAGGACCAGACCACCTTGACCGAAGCTTACCAGGAAAGAGTTTTAAACGAGAATTAAACAAAAGAACTTTATCATTAGGAGCAAAAATTCTGTTAAGGATACGCCTATCATGTACAGCCTTTGTTCGTTCTCTGTAAATCCTCGAGTTGTCATGAGCCAAATGTCTGATCTCTTTAAGTTCATGTATCTGCAATGACCGTCTTTCCAAGGCAGACTTGATGTCATAGTTAAGATGCTTGATAGCCCAATTAGCCTTGTATTCAAGCTATACTGGAAGGTGACATGACTTACCATACAACAAATGGAATGGAGTTGTCCCTAATGTTGTCTTGAAGCGTTTCTATAAGCCCAAAGAGCATCATCCAACTTAGTCGACCAATCCTTCCTTGTTGCACTAACGGTTTTCTAAAGAATGCTCTTGATCTCTCGATTAGAAACTTCAACCTGACCACTTGTTTGAAGATGGTATGGCGTGGCAACTTTGTGGTGAACTCTATACTTCTTCAGCAGATTGTTGAATGTTTGGTTAATGAAATGAGAACCACCATCATTGATCACAATCCTTGGAACACCAAACCTAGGAAATATCATATGCTTGAACATCTTCAAAACCACTTTGGCATCATTGGTTGGATTAGGTATTGCTTCAACTCACTTAGATACATAATCCACAACAACAAGTATGTATTGGTTCCCAAAAGAGATAGGGAAAGGTCCCATGAAATTGATTCTCCAAACATCGAACACCTCAACCTCGAGAATGAAGTTATGTGGCATCTCGTTTCTTCTACTTATGTTATCTTGTCGCTGACAAGAGTCACACAATGAAACAAAAGAGTAAGTGTCACGAAACATCGTAGGCCACCAGAATCCTGATTGAAGAACTTTTGCAACAGTCTTGAAGGTAGCAAAGTGACCTGCATATGAAGAATCATGACAATGAAACAATATACCGAGAATCTCGTTTTCAGAAACACATCTTCTGAAAATGCCATCAGAGCATTGTTTGTATAAGTATGGAGCATCCCAGTAGTATCGTCGGACATCCCTAAGAAACTTCTTTTTCCTGTAACCATGAAACTAAGGAAGGTTAACATCTGCAGCAAGATAGTTGGCAAAATCAGCAAACCATGGAGTGCCTGGAACATGAGGAGGATCAGTAGCCAAGTGTCGAACATTATGGGCGGACTGTATACAATAAACTTGCTCTTCCGTTAAGTTGTCATCAAGAGGAACAGAATCATCAATTCGTAGTCTAGAAAGGTGGTCTGCGACTCCATTATTTACACCTCTCTTATCCTTTATCTCAAGATCAAACTCTTGCAGCAACAACACCCAACAAAGCAGCCTAGGCTTAGCATCTTTCTTGGAAAGGAGATACTTAAGAGCAGCATGATCAGTGTGTACAATAACCTTAGAGCCGACAAGATAGGATCTGAACTTCTCAAAGTCAAAAACGATGGCTAGAAGTTCTTATTCTGTAGTTTCATACTTCCGTTGAGCATCATCAAGTGTTCTGCTAGCATAGTAGATTACATGCAACTTCTTATCTTTTCTCTGTCCCAAAACAGCTCCAACTGCATAGTCACTTGCATCACACATAATCTCAAAAGGTAATCCCCAATCTGGTGGCTAAACTATTGGTGCACTAACTAAAGCTCATTTCAAGGCCAGAAAAGCTTCCTCACATTCCTTGGTAAACTTAAGCTTAACATCCTTGCATAGCAATTGAGTGAGTGGTCTGGCTATCTTCGAGAAATCCTTAATAAATCTCCTGTAGAAGCCAGCATGACCGAGAAAACTTGTGATCTTTTTGACTGTGGTTGGCGATTTCAAGCTTGTCATTACTTTGATATTCGCCTCGTCAACTTTGATTCCTTTTCCTGATATCTTGTGACCGAGTACTATCCCCTCTGTAACCATGAAGTGACACTTCTCCCAATTGAGCACTAGATGCTTGTCTTGACAAAGTTGGAGGACCCTGCAAAAATTAGAAAGAAAACCAGAGAAAGAAGAACCATACAGAGAAAAGTCATCCATAAAAACTTCCATAATATCCTCAATCATATCAGTGAAAAATCAACATCATGCATCTCTGGAAAGTAGCTGGAGCATTACATAATCCAAATGGCATTCTGTGATAAGCAAATGTACCATAGGGACATGTAAAAGTTATCTTTTCCTGATCGTCGGGATGAATGGGAATCTGAAAGAAACGTGAATAATCGTCTAAAAAGCAGTAGTAAGAATGGTTAGCCAATCTCTCAAGCATTTGATCCATGAAGGGTAGTTCTGAAATCAATACACATTCTATGATATGTGACAGTTCCAGTAGGTATCAATTCATTATTCTCATTCTTAACTACAGTAATACCTCCTTTCTTACGTACGACATGGACAGGACTAACCCAATTACTATCAGATATAGGATATATGATCCCTGCTTCTAGCAGTTTCATTATCTCTTTCTTGACAACTTCTTTTAGATTCGGATTCAATCTCCTTTGGTTCTCTATAGAACTCTTAGACTCATCAATGAGATGTATCCTATGATTGCATAACTTAGGTGAAATACCAGGGATATCATCTAATGAATAACCTATAGCTCTACAATACTTTCAAAGTTCTCTAATAAGCATTTTAGTTTCAGAACCATTCAACTTAGCACTAATGATCACACGATAAGTAGAATTAGGACCGAGAAACACATACCTTAGCCTAGTTGGAAGAGTCTTAAGCTCAACTTTGGAGCCTTTATCTCACTCCAAGGATCTGTCAAGGCTGAAGGTATGGATGGTTTTGGAGGATTTAAAACTGCATAGGCTATCATATCCTCAATCTATTTACACGAGTCCATCATCCTAGCATAACTTGTTGCTTTGTCATTTACAAACCCAAATTAAGATTATATCCTTGTAAGTGCCAGCTCAAGAGGGTCCTCAACAAGTATCTCTTTGTTCAACTCTTCTTCAATTTCCTCAGAAGTATCAATAGAAAAAGTCATACCATTCGACATCTTGTCCATCTCAAATCTCATCTTCATATGACCTAGTTGTAGGTCTGTTCTTCCATTCTTGACATTAATCAGAGCACCTATTGTTCTGAGAAAAGGTCTACCTAAGATTAAAGGGTCCTTAGGTTCTTCATCTAGTTTGAGCACTACAAAATCTATTGGTACTAATGCATTCCTAACTTCGACATCAAGATCTTCAAGGATACCCACTGGAAATTTCACTAAACGGTCTGCAAAGATAAGAGAGATCTTTGTCTGCTTGAAGTCCGAAAATCCTAACCTTAAGGCTACAGAATATGGCATGAGGTTTACACTAGAGCCAAGATCNAACCTATCCGAACTGAAAGTACAAATCGCCCAGGATCTTCTTCTTTCTTAGGGATCCGATTTTGAAGTCTACAACTGCAGTCTTGTGTAATCATCATCACCCTTTCGTCTCCTATGAACTTGTTTGTCACTAGACCGTTGACATAGTTCTTAAGTGAAGATATCATCTGCAAGGCATCAATATAAGGTAACCAAACAGACAAATCTGATAATAACTCCTTACACTTGGCATTCTCCAAATCCTTTTTAGACTTCTTTGGTGGGATAGGATAAGGTGGTATTGGTACATATGTTCTCTCAGGTACTGCTGATTGCTTACGAGGTACGGTTGCTGGTGATGGCTCTCTCTCTGGTCGTGGAAGCTGCTCTGGAATTGGCGTAGGTGTCGCTGTTTCCACATAAATCTCCTCAGCTATATCATCCTCAACATCGACTACTACTCTCTCTGCACTTGGCCTTTGGAAATTTGCTTCAAGCTCCTTGCCACTTCTCAGCATAAGAACATCACAAGCTTGGTGATCATCATTCAAATCAAGAGGAAGGGTTGTGTTTTCTACCCTAGACATAACATAATCGATTCTGGAACTCAACTTCGAGTAAATCATTCCCATCTCATTATTGATTTCAAACGTAGTCCTAGACTGTCCCTAAATGACCTGCTCCAATAAAGCTTTAATCTTGTCGGTGGATGAAGGAGTAGGACTTGCGGTAGTCTTTTGATCGGTGTATAACACTTCAGATTGATAGTCTTGGAGATTAGGATTCCTCTCTGATGCACAGAGCTTAACAGACTTCCTCTTAACTCACTTGAAGCTATGAACTGATCCAACTTCTCACATATTCCTGCGATTTTATCTGTCTCACATGAAGATTGTTTGTGATCCTGTAAATCTCCTGTACTCACAGCCAAATTCTCAATCTGTTGGAAAGCACTCTCACTCGTGTTTGTAGTGAAATCTCCCTTGCTTGAAGCATTATAAAAGAAGTTCATAACTTGTTCATCGCTGAAACCATGGTGTGGACTATCTATTCTATATCCTTTCAGCCTATCCCATGCTGCTCCAAAAGACTCATCATCTCTTTGATGAAAGTTTGAAATCTGATTCTTCACCTTAGTAGTCTTTTCTTTGGTAAAGAAGTGGTCTAGAAACTTGTTTCTAACTTGTCCCATGAAGTTAATGATCCTGCTGGTAAAGACTGAAGCCATTTGGTCCCCTTCCCTTCTAAAGAAAACTTGAAAAGTTTACACTTAGTGTAGTCCTCAGGGATTTCTCTAGGTGCTATTGTACTGCAGATTTCCTCAAAGTTTTCGAGATGGTCTATAGGGTTTTCAGCAGGGAAACCGTGAAAGGAAAACTGCCTAATCAATGCTATCAAAGGAGGACTCAACTCATGATCAATGAAACCATCAGGTATACTAACAAAAATCGCAGATCGACATTGGTAGTAGTTGTTAGGAGTTTCTATTTCACTAATAGCTCTTCTTGGCACCTGTTCTGCTCTAGCATCTCTTTCCCGTTTCAGCTCTTCAATCTCTCGCTTCAACTGCTCCAATGTAGCTTTCTGACTTGTTGGATCTGCTACAACTTCTTCTCGATCAGCCATTGTAAAATCAATCCTAAAAAACAAAACAAAGGAACAAAAACAAAAAGGTAAACAAAAGGTATCTTAGTCTTTAACTCAACAAATAATCGAAAGGCAATGTTATTGGTCCCCGACAACGGCGCCAAAAACTTGATACAACAAATTTTAACCCTATATCCTACTGCAAGTGCACAGCAAATAAAATAGTATTTAGGGATTGAATCACGCCAGTTATCACACTAACGATTGTATTATTTAACTAGAGCTAAGACAATGGATATTTTGATTAGAATTGATTGTAACTAAGAAATATGATGTGAAACAATAACTAAAGGCATCAAGCTTAGGGAATTCATAAGGCAATTAGGGGTTAGAATAAGCAATCTATTCAGATAGGTTTAGTTCCATTCTCGACTCAGAAATAATGACTGACTAACCTACTCTCGTAGCGATAGCCACTATGCTTAGATCCTAGGGATCCTAATTCTCATTGGATCTAGAAATCTAACCACGCAGTATTAACAGTTCTGAAGTGCCCCCAACCCAACCTAGCATCAACTCTCGTTGGTAGTGAAGGTATTGCTTACCTAGAAAGGTTCTGGTTCTTATTAAACTTCTAGGATAATAAGTAACCTAAGATCATATATTAGTTAGCTACTCTAACCTAAGCATTAGCCATGTTTCTAGGTTGAGAATCCATATTAAAATCCTATTTGTTCCTCACCCTTATGTCCCTTAAGATCCTTTGAATACCCTAAACTCGAATTTTAACTACTTAGACATGGAAATAAAGAGCAAGCAAGCAATTGTAAGGGAATTCATTAAAAACTGAAAATAGATAAGAATAGAGGTTTAGAGGTTCTTCTCCAATGGTGTAGAGATCCAAAATCTTCTCCTCTAGGTTACAACAAAACGTCTGTAACTTTCTGATCTGAAAAACTATTTCTAAAAACGTATTTTAACCTAATATATAGAGTAAATCGAACTTGTACAAAAATAATGAAATTTGATTTTCGCTTCGCAGGGTCATTGATCGATCGATCCTTAAACTGCTCGATCGATCAATGCTTCTTCATTCGATCGTGAAGCTTCCAAGTCGTGCGAAGGATTGTGCGTAACTTCTTCTTCAATAGCTCAATCGATTTCAGAGTGCTCGGTCGTGCAGTGGAGCATGCACACGATATAGATGGATGGAGGTCGATCATGTCAAACATGAGAAGTGGATCAACAGGTCGAGCAAAGTCTTCTCCTTTAAATGTGTGATCGATCGATCTTGGTGTTGATTGATTGATTCTTTGTCTCGTAGTGGAACAATCCAGAGTTAAGCTCCAATCTTGCTCAGCATATGGAATCCAATGTATCCTTGCATTTGTACCTGAAATGACTCTAAAAACACAACAAACACTAAAGAAAACATATGAATTAGTAAGCTATAAGTCGGTATAAACGAGGTATATCAATGATCATGGAAAAGATTAGGAGTATGCTAGCAGAGACTGGTTTGGGTGGAGAGTTTTGGGCAGAAGCGGCTAATACAGATGTATACATAATAAATAGATCACCATCATCATCTCTTGACTTTAGTATACCAGAAGAGTTGTGGACTAACTCTAAACCAAACTACGGTCACCTAAGGAGCTTTGGATGCGTGGCATATGTTCATACTACTCAAGACAAAATTAGTCCAAGGGCACTTAAAGGAATCTTCATTGGTTTTGCTCAATTAGCAAAGGATTACTGAGTGAGGTTGATTGATGATAACATGGTGGTAATCAGTAGGGATGTAGTTTTCAATGAAGATGTTTTGTATAAGGATTCTAACACAGCAAAAGTTACAGGTTCAGTTCAGATTCAGAAGTGTAAGAGAACATCTAGCAAACGAGTATCATTCAAGGAGAATTTGGAGGAAATTCTTGGTGAGGAAACTAAGCAGAAAACTTACATAGAATCAGAAGGAGTTATAAGATCAGGTGGAGTTAATGAGGAAGTTCCAGAATTGGTTGATGATACAGAAAGTCAGAGTGAGAATGAAATCGTGTCAGATACAGAGAGTTCAGGAACTACAAGAGATAATCTAAGTTCAGAAGTTTCAAGAGAGGAAAAGGAGATAAAAAAAAGTTCAGATCTAAGCGAGTATCTTCTCGCAAGAGACAGACATAGAAGACAAGTGAAACCACCTTCAAGGTTTGAAGAAGCAGACCTGCTTGCTTATGCTTTAGTGAGTTCAGAAGTTATTGAACTGGATGAACCTAAGAGTTACAAGGAAGTAATAGCAAGTAAAGATAGAATAGAGTGGGGTGGAGCTTCAAACGAGGAGATGATTTTTTAATCAGAAATCACACATGAAATCTAGTAAAAGATCTAAATACCAGAAGGTGATAGATGCAAATGGTTATTCAAACTAAAACCTGGAATACCAGGAGTGGAGAAACCTAGACATAAAGCTAGACTTGTAGCTAAAAGCTACGCACAAGTTGAAGGTATTGACTATAATGAAGTATTTTCACTTATGGTTAAACATGTTTCTATTAGGCTACTACTTGAAATACTGAGTAATTGGAACATGGAACTAGAGCAAATGGACATTAAAACAACTTTTTGCATGGAACTCTTCAAGAATTTATCTACATGGAACAACCTGAGGGATATGTGGTTAAGGGAAAGGAGAATATGGTATGATTACTAAGGAAATCTCTATACGGACTCAAGCAGTCTCCTAGAGAATGAAATCAAAGTTTTGATGACTTCATGATTACTCAAAGTTTTCAGAAAAGTGAGTCTGATCTGTGCATGTGTTTCAAGGGTAATACAGTAGAAGATATGAACTATCTTTTACTGTATGTAGATGACATGTTGATAGCATAAACAAGGAAATCATAAATAAGTAAGCTAAAAGGCTTACTAAGTTCTACATTTGAGATGAAGAATTTAGGACCAGCTAGGAAAATCCTAGGTATGGACATAATCAGAAACAGAGAGAAGGGTCAACTAATCCTAAGTCAAGAAGATTACATAAATCAGATTATCAAGATTTATGGTTTAGATCAAAGTAAGTCTGCTCAGACGCCTTTGGGTTCACATTTTAAGTTGCAGAGTCATACTGCTGAAAATGAAGAAATTGAAAGGAAGGGAATGGAAGACGTACCTTATACAAGTCTTGTGGGTAGCCTCATGTACGCTATGGTAGGATCCAGGCCAGACCTTGCATACTTTATTGGTGTGGTGAGTTGGTTCATGTCAAAACTAGGAAGAACACATTGGTTAGCAACGAAATGGATACTTAAGTATCTAAAAGAAGCATCAAAGGTACATCAAACATTCATAAAAGGCACAGACTTCAATATCAAAGGCTACTCCGATGCAAATTTTGCATCAAATATGGATAGAAGACAGTCTATTTCAGCCTATGTATTTAGAGTTGGTAACAACACCATCAGCTGGAGATCACAATTACCAAAAGTAGTTACCCTATCAACTATAGAGTCAGAATACATCTCATTATCAAAGGCAAGTAGAGAAGCAGTATGGTTAAAAAGAATTTGTGTAGAACTCAGATTAAGTCGAGGTCAGTTGACATCTATTGCGATTCACAGAGTGTTATTCACTTAGCAAAGAACAGAGTGTGTAGCGAGAGAACTAAACATATTCAGGTGAATTATAACAACATAAGGGAAGTCATAAAGGAAAATCGAGTCAAAGTTCTCAAAATCCACACATCATTGAACCTAGCAGATATGTTAACAAAGATCAAACATGGAAAAAATTCAGAGCTTGTTTACAAACTCTGAGTATGGTTCGAAGTTGAGCCAGAGGTCAAGTCGAGGTTTCACATGCAATCTTGGGAATCTAAGTCTCGATTCTGTTGAAGGCAATAAATCTTCATCAGAGGAAGGATCCCAAGAGTTTAGAGTTTTGAGCTTCAAGCTGGAAACAAGATCTTTGTATGTATCTTTCAACATACAAAGAGATATATTCATATGAAACCTGTTTCAACAGTGAATGAAATAAAAGAGTCGATTAGAGTTATGGTTAGAAGTCAAATCATCAGAAGAAATGAAAGGAGTTCTAATCAACTCAGAAACTCAAGAAATGAGAGTATAGAGAAGAACAGAGGTCACTTACGGTGTGTTTTGTTGACCGGAGATGAAAGTGGAGCTAGCTTATCATCGGGAACCAGGATCAAAATTCACAGAAAAAGAAGAGAGAGTGAAAGGTGATTAGGGTTTATCGTTCAGACAGGATGAGCGACAAAGGTGGAGAAAGTTAAGTTTGTCACTCATCAGTCATCACATATGGGCCAGGCTTCAGGCCCACTAAGCTTAATAAGCAGCTTAATGGATCTGATAAGAGCCAAATTCATTTTAAGCTTTCAGGCCAGAATTGAGCCCGTTTTACACTGAATCAGTTGAATGAATCTAGACACATATAAGTCTAGATTCATCCGCTAGAAGCTAAGTATATAAGTCAAGTAGCTTTTACTTCTTTGTTGTTCATTGATTGTAACCTGTAACACAAGAAAATAGAAAAGAGTGATTAGTGAATTTTCAGGAAAAAGATCCTGAAGAAAGATGTACTCACATTTGTGAAAAACTCTATAATTTCTTGTCTTTGAATTCGATCTTTTTACCTTATTCAGATTCTTAATTTGATCAATAGTTTTGAGTCATTACAATCCAATCTTCGTTAGCTGCATCCACAGGAGACAACTTTATTTTAAAATATATAAAAATATGAAATAAAATAGCATTAAAAATATTAACCAAAAGTAAATTAGTATGGGGCACGTGCCTCACCAGTGGCCTCCTCCATTTGTCACTAATGTATGCATATTTATTGGGAAAAAAGTCAAATAAACCCTCAACTTACAAAAGTGGGTAGAATAAAC
>OVBA01009397.1:0-10692 GCA_900406435.1 Lepidium aucheri | reverse complement strand
AAAGAACCATATCAATCGTTTGAACATATATTTAAGTGTATATTTTTTAGACTTTTAGAATTTAAACTTTAATTCTCAGATTTATTTGTTGGGTATCAATGAAAAAATTTCAGAGAAATACACGATGAAGACAAAAAAATCGAGAGAAAAAAGTACAAAAAATCTTTGGTGTTGTTAAATTGGTTCCGATATATTTTTATATAGATTTTGATTAAAATTTTTGCTATATTAGAATTAGGAATATCATTTGTTTTATTTCCCCTAAATATAAGGTATTTGCATTTGAATTAGAAATATTTCAATAAAATACTTTTTTTGTTTTCTATTATGTAGAACAATAATATTTAAATTAAAATTTCTTATGAAAATACAAACAAACTTATTTGTTAAAATAAACAAACTCATCTTAAAGTTCTTATCAAAATCCAAACAAAAGATTTATTTTAAAACCAACAAAATCAAATCTAAATTGGTTAAAATTTTTTTTAAAAACCATTGAAAATCAAATTTTATTTGGTTAGAGATATCATTTTAAACCAACAAAAATAAAATCTTAATTGGTGAATGTTTCTTTTTTTTAACAAACAAAATTCAAATTTTAATTGGTATGATATTCTTTTTTAAATTAACAAAAATTAATTCTTAATTGGTTGAATTTTTTTTTTTAATTGCATGTTTTTTATTGAAATCCATTAAAAACAAATAATCTGTTTTTAAAAATAATCTTATACAAACAAAAAGATAAATTAATTAGTTTAAACAAATTAACCAATCAAAACAAATTTAGGGACTTTAAATCTAATTATTGAATTATATATAAAGTATTTTGTTAATTATTGAATTAATAATATTATCCTAATTTAACAAACGAAATCTGTTTAATTAAGGATCTTATCATAATAGTAACTAACTTATTTGTTGAAATAACTATAACTAACAAAATCAAATTAAGGTTCAAAAATACAACCAATCAAATTAAAGCTCAAAAAAGTTACCAAATCATAAACAAAATCTCTATTAACGAAATCAAAAAATTATTTCTACAAAGAGATAAAGATAAGACCAAATCATATGACAAATTATCTAAACAAATGTTACTGAGACAAATTCATTAGGTAAAATAACTCGACCAATCAAAAAAATCTAAAATTTAAAATCTCTATTACTGTATTACAAAGATACAGAAAATTTTATTGTTACATCTTTATTATAATAGAGATATAAGTTAAAAATCTTATTATATTAAAAACAAATTGGTAATATTATGTAAATAAATATTATTAAGAATTACTTAAGGAACTTTATCAAATATTATCAGAGATAATTTTTTTAATTTATTATAAAATATATGAATCTTTTAACGCTCTCAATACAATATTTTTATTGTTTTTATTTCGTTGACCAATAATATTTAAATTAACTTTCTTATTAAAATCTAAAAAAACTTATTTGTTAAAACAAACAAAATCGTATTAAGGTTCTTATTAAAATCTCAACGAAAGATTTATTTTTAAAAAACCAATAAAAATCAAATTTTAATTGGTTAAAGATTTTTTTTTCAAAACCATCAAAAGTTAAATTTTAATTGGTCTTTCTGAACCAATAAAAATCAAAACTTAATTGGTTAAAATTTTATTTTTAACAAATACAATCAAATTTTAATTGGTTAGAGATTTTTTTAAACCAACAAAAATAAAATCTTAAATGGTTAAATTTTTCTTTTTAATTTTATGATTTTATTGAAATCGAATCAAAATAAATAATTAATTTTAAAAATAATTTTATCTAAACAAAAAGACAAATTAATGAATTTAAACAAATTGATCAATCAAAACAAATCAAGAGATTTAAAATCTTTATTATATTGAATCGTTTGAGAATTATAATAATTGGCATAGGGTGGGTCTTAAATAAATCTTGTTTATTAGTTTTCGTATTAGGATTAGAAGGATTGTTTTTAATAGATATCGATTAGGATTAGGAATATAATTATTCAAGAGATTAAAATTGTTATAGAATAATTTCAAAGATAATTTCAAAGTAGACAAGATGTGATAATAATAATCATAATATAATTAATTAATAATATTTAATCTAGATAATAATATTTAATTTATTAGTTATAGAATCTTATGAGAATATAATTATGTGACAAATATTATGTGATAATATTTCCTAGTAACAATACAACCTAGTCTAAAACAGACAGTATAACCCGATATTTAAGTTAATGCTATGCTTTTATTATAATACATATGTTAACTAAAATGTAATTATTACAATTTGGTTTGGATTGGCTTATGAAATGACTGAAAACTCTAAAAAATGAAACGCCATTTCGGTTTGGTCCATCTTGGTATGGGTTTGGAGGCCGTAAGCCGTAAGTAACAGTGCGAGCATATTAAAGAAAAATGTATAAGTTTGGGCCTATATTTTGAATATTTATTTGTTTTAGGTCTGCTGATGTAAGCCCATTGCAAGTTATTGGGCTCTCTCTCTCAACAGATATAAACAGGCTTGATATTTTTATTTTTTCCGGCTTCTTGATTTTTTCTATTAAGATATCTTAAAATTAGATGTCATGTGAATACTACTAATCCATAAACAACCATTCAATCAAATTATTACTCCCCACACACACATATATATATACATATATATATACGAAAATATGCTAGTACAAGGACTAGGTTTTAATTGGTAAGATTTTTTATTTACCTTAATGTTCCCGTAGGAACTAATCATATTTAAAGGATTTAAAATAAACAAATATGACTGATTTGTATAAGAATATTATGTTCAACAAAAAAAACTTACCAAAAAATTTTATATATAGGAAAAATGACTTAAATGACTTAAGTGACTCAAAATTCCATTTTGAATGCAAAAATATATTCCATTTGTTTTTTTTTCTTCCAAAAGTAACTTCCAAAGGTAGTGAATTTATAATTTCACCCTTAATGACCAAACAAAAAACTTGAATACGTAATTACTTCTATATCCTTTTGCGTTATAGGAGATTTCAGACTGAAGTCTCCTTTTGCGTTATAGGAGACTTCAGTCCGAAGTCTCCTCACGAAGACTTCAGTCCAAAGTTTCCTCACGAAGACTTCATGGTGAAGTCTCCTCTTCTTAATTATATATATAATTGAGATTAAAATAGTAATTAATGTTATATGTTTATAAGTTATATTATAAAATATAATAACAAACAAATATCAAGCATGAAAAATAAAATTTCGATAAAACATGGTGAAATAAGATCAACGAAGATCAAACCACAAATTTCCTAAACATACTATGTCATGGTTTAGGGTTTAGGGTAATAAGATATGATAAACATGTGGTATTTTGTGGATTTTATATTTGGAATGTAGAAATTGAATAGTAGTATTAAATTATGCATATATTTTGAAATTATAAGTTTACAGTCTAATATTTGTGCATTATAAAATAAAGTTTGTATTACAGTTTAAAATTTTGAGTTTAGGGTTTAGGGTTTTGTGGAGACTTCACATGAAGTCTCCTACTCTCAGGGTTGGATTTTAAATATAGCCTAAAAGAAATTTAGAAAATAAAAATAGACAAAAATGGAAGTTGTAAAATCATCATAAAAATAAAATTTTTATAAATTTTATTTTTTGGGGCTAAATGAAAATTTTAAATTCATGCGGGATTTGTAAATTTTATTAGATTGTGCATATATTCAAAAGAGTTAGGTTGTGCATATATTCAAAAGAGTAAAATTAAAATAGAATGTTTATTAATAGAGTTAAAATTTACAGTTTAGAATTTATGGTTTAGGGTTTAGGGTATAGTGGAGACTTCACAGTGAAGTCTCCTGTAGTAGTTCTACTTCCTGAAGTCTCCTGTAGTAGAAGACTTCACAGTGAAGTCTCGTGTAGTAGAAGACTTCATAGTGAAGTTTTTTGGTTGTGCTAAACCAAAATTAACCAACAATTGAACCAGAAAGTTAACCTACATATAAATACAAATTTTAGAAGAAGCAAAAAAACCATAGCCACTTTTTATCTCTTTTTCTCTCTCATATCTTCTTCTTCTTCATGTATGTCTTTCCATCCAACATTTTTATCTCTTTTTTCACTATTTTCTCACAATTTTTGCTTTTTTTTTTGCATGTTCCATGGGAAGTTTCCAACCACCAAAACCTCTTGTCTATGACCAACGTTCATCATGTCTTCAAAAAGGTAGATTTGTTTTAAAGATCCAATTTTAAAGGAGATTTTGTAAAATTTTCGGTTTTTTGAATATTTTTATAGTTAGAAATTGCATTTTTAATGAATCTTTTGTGAAAGATCTAAAATTTTGAACTTTTTTGTGAAAGATTTTATTTTTAAAGAATGTTATGTGAAAGTTTGATTTTTTTTGTGCTTTCTAGTTCAAGATTTGTTTTTGAAATGAGATCTTGTGAATTTTTTTTTTATAGAATTTAGTTAAAGATTACATTTTTAATGAATATGATGTGTAATATCTTTTTTTAAAAAAATTTCTTTTTTATATAAATTTTCTTGTGAAAGATTTTTTTAATTTGCTTTTGAAAGATCTTTCTTTTAATTTTTTGTGAAAGATTTCATTTATAATGATTGTGTGAGCAAATTTGATTTTTCTTTGTGTTTTCTAGTTATAGATTTATTTTGAAATGAGATCTTATGAAAAGTTCTAGGATTTTTGGTATAATCTAGTTAAAGATGAAATCTTTTTGATATAATTTGTTTCAGGTTGTCATCTTTTGATGTTTGGTGGAGAGTTATGGTGGAGAGTATGGTGGAGTGTTCTGGTGGAGTCTCCTGGTGAAGTCTCTTGGTGGAGTCTCCTGGTGGAGTCTTCTGGTGGAGTCTTCTGAAGGAGACTTCTAGAAGAGACTTCTGAAGGAGACTTCTGAAGGAGACTTCTGAAGCAGACTTCTGAAAGAGACTTCTAAAGAAGACTTCTCAAGCAGACTTCTCAAGGAGACTCCTTTCTCTTAAAAATTGATGGTGATTATTGATCATGATTACACTATCTTCTTCTTGCTTTCATAAGGGAACCAATGCAGCTAGGAAATCGGGTGGCCAGCAAAGAGAACATATTGTAGATAATTTTTTGTCAACAAATTGTAAATATTACATTGTAGATAAGTGTGGAATTGCCATTGATGGCTATTATAATTATGTAACATAATTATAACAAATTGTTATGTAAGCATACGAATTTTCTGTTATTTTGTTTAAAAGAGTTCTTAAACATATCAAACATTTATTAATTTTGATAATTTTTTTAAAGCGAGTTCCCTAAGTTATACCCTAAAATAATTTTTCAAAGACAAGAAAGAATTTCTTAAGTTATTCACATAATATCATGTACAAAACAAAGAGTCATACAACCATAACTATTTGTACAAGTCTATTTGTGATAAAGTTGACACAATTCATATAGCCATAACTATCAAGGAAAAATTCATACAAGTCTATTTGTGACTAGTAGACTTCACTTAAAGTCTACTTTGAATGAGCTAACTACCTATATCACTTTTAAAATTTATAGAGGATTAACTATAATATATAATTATGTTAAACTTGTACAAAATATTATATAAATGATATTAGTGTAAAAAATGGTAAAAGTATCGTTAAGATATAAAAAGAGGAGACTTCACGTGAAGTCTCCAGATTGTATGAGGAGACTTCACCTGAAGTCTCCAAAGCTAAAAAGAAGACTTGCAATAATATTTCCCATACATGCTATAATCTCCACCATCCATATACACTTCCGATTCACCATCAACCGGGTATTCCATGTTATCTTCCACTACATCTTTGTCTTCATCTTTTACATCTACGTATTGTTCCTCATCATGTTGTTCCCATTCTTCTTCAATATTCTCTCCTTCCCATTCTTCATCAACATTCTCTCCTTCATATCCATTGACTCTAAAACCACTAGAAACACATAGACGGACAACATAGAGCTTGCATAATTCAGCCAAGCTTCGCACTTGTCTATCATTTGTGACGTGCATAGGAGGAGTATTAGATGGCATTTCTTGCAACATTGAATTTGGAAGTGTATATGTCAACTCTACGGGAGTGGTCCCAATGTCCATATTGTAATCATCTTGTATCATTTGAAAAAGCTCAACATGCATACAACTATCCTCTATAAATAATATTCTACCTCCTTTGCAATTATCGACCTCAAAATGCCAACACAAGTCTTTCCTAACCCATTCTCCATAAACAATCGGTAACTGAACCATTGCCCTGCAAAATATAATCAAAATAAGAAATTTATACCAAAAAATTGGAAAAAGCTTTGTAAGTATACAAATATATCATACAATAAAAAGAAGACTTCAACCAGAAATCTCCAGATTGTCTGAGGATACTTCACCTGAAGTCTCCAAAGCTAAAAAGAAGACTCTACATGAAATCTCCTAAGGTTATATTTGTATTTGACTAAATGTTGACTTTTCTGAAGGAGACTTCACATGAAGTCTCCTTTTTAAAAGGTCATATTAGCAATTGCCCAGAAATAATATGTTTAATAGGAGACTTCAGGTGAAGTCTCCTAAATTCCATGTCGAAATAGTAGTTTTCTCAAAATAGAGGAGACTTCACATGAAGTCTCCTCAATATGACAGAGGTTACTTTTGAAATTGACTAAGTTTGACTTTAAGAAATGAAGTCTTCAGGTGAAGTCCCCAAATGAAGTCTCCAAGTGAAGTCTCCGAAAGTTGTTAATTTTTTTTAATTGCGTGGAAAACATACATGAGGTCCATTTTATTATTAAAAAATGGAGACTTCGGCTATGAATGGATAAATAGTTTTTGGTTTTTGTTTTTAGTTTTTTGATTTTAGTTTTCAGTTTTTAGATTTTAGATTTTGGTTTTTGTTTTTAGTTTTTAGTTTTTGTTTTCAAAATCCTAAAAAAGTGGTTTTTGGTTTTTAGGAAAACTAACGTTGAAAATTTATAAACTAGTTTTTGAAGTTTATAAAAAAATCAAAAAACCAAAAACTTGAATGGTAGCTTCCATTTAAAAACCACTTTTAAAATTTAAAAAAACTATTTTATTTAAAATTATGATTGGTTGAAAAACTAGTTTTTGAAAAACAAAAACCAAAAACTGGTTGAAAAACTGACGCCATTCAACCTCTTCATGTGAAGTCTCCTATTTCACATAAGTTTTCAGATTTTTTGGGTCAAATAATCTTATGGTTGGTCAACTTCAAAAATAACCCCTTTAAAATACGAAGACTTCACTCAGAAGTCTCCACAATTTGAGGAGACTTTAGGAGAAGTCTCCGTAAAAGTCAAACTTTAGTCAATTCCCAAATTAACTCATTTTTTAGGAGACTTCAGGGGAAGTCTCCGCAGAATTTTTTATTTTCATCAAACAAAATGTGGAGACTTCATGGAGAAGTCTCCTGTACGAATTCAGAAATAGTCAAATGCAAAATTAACCTCATGGTTGACTAGGATACTTCACGTGAAGTCTTCTAGGGTAGGAGAGTTCATGTGAAGTCTCCTCTCTGCAACCTTTTCGAAAAAATCTAAAAATTTCATACATTTGAGTTGAAGTTATATATACCTTACTTAGATGCCTATAATGTCGATATGCACGTTTAAGGATTGTTGGAGAGAGATCGAAATACAATGTTGAAGAAATGATAGAATGAAAATTTGAGAGATTTATGAATAGAAATGAAGAGAGAATGAGAGATAATGTGGTTGAAGATTGTTTACAAGCAATTAAAGTTCGAAATAGGTAGTTTCATAAGCAGTAAGAGGTTTGATTTGGTTGGTAATGGTTGTTGGTAGCATTGAAGAAGATGACATTTTAGTAAATAGTTGAGGTTAGATATCTATTTTGGTATTTTAAATTGGGATAATTTTTTTTTTTTTTTAAAACTAAAAGTTAATGGCATTTTTGAAAATATATAAAGAAGTAGAGATATTTTAAAATGAATTTAGGAGAGAGAAATTTGTAGGTTACTTTTGCCATTAACTTAAGTTAATGAGTTATTTTTGAAAGTAACCAATATAAGATATTTTCTGTTTGTCGTCAATTTAATATCTTGTGTCTTAGAAATTTTAATGTTACAAATGGGTAGAAATCTAATCAGTTGTGTCTAGCAATTAACTTGCTCCAGCTGTCCTTAATCTATAGTACATCGTACAATTCCGTCTTCGTGTGATTAATCAATTAAATTATTAGTTAATGAAGATGTCGTATCTTAATTCGTTTTAGGGTGGTTAAAGTTTCATGCGATAACTATAAGATTAACTCTATACACATGTGAATTTCTTGTTTGAGTTGTTTAGGTGATGTCAATGCAAACTAATCAAATTAGACGACACTAATTTTGAGGAAAAAATGTAGCCAGCTCATCATTTTGAGAACAAATTTAAATCGATAAATATAAACTTTTGGTGGTTCATATCTTATGTCTTATAGGTTGTACTTGTCCCTCAATCCTTGCCTTATCGACACGCCAATCATTCATTTAAATGTGTCCTTCCAATTTTGTACGTTTATAATAATTTTTTTTAAAAACTATCGTAGATAATATAGTATTATCATTCCCGCATGGCTTATACTTACATTTTAATTGATAATAATACAATTATAAGTAAAATGATGAAACCATGGAAAAAAATATACGTTGAGTATATGCAGCCAAATATAATTCAAATAATCTTGTTTTGAAAACGATGAAACTATTATAATTGTGAAGGAATAATAATTTTAATATAATAATGTGATTTGATTAGCGAGACTCTTCAAAATTTTAGAAAGAAGTTAAAGAAATATAAGAGAGTTTTCTTTATAAAGTTCCGGAATGAAATTACATTTTTGATTACGTATATAGAAGTTGGTGTGGGGTCTACTAGTTCTATAAAATTGATAAAACATAGAATCGTGTTATCAAATATATTTTTCCTTTTTCATTGTTTAATTTTGACACTCCTTCTTGGACACAGGCATCATTATTGCTTCTTATCTAGTTTCTATCTTTTGTTGTCTCATTAAAAACTTTTTCCCAGAAAATCTAGTGGATAAAACTATAGAAAAGGAAAAAGAGTATAACGACGTAAACTCCCCCTCAAATAATGAAGATCATTTCTTTAAACATCTCGTAATTGTCTCATTCCAATGTTATGAATATGCCTTTTGAATATCGAGGTAGGTAATGAATTTGTAAAGAATATGAATTCAATTTTATGATTTCTATTTATGAAATTTATCCCAAAACATTCTAGATTTGTATTAATTCAACAAACAAACACATTATCAATAAAAAATAATACTAATTTTGATTCATTGCTTAATGATGCTGTCGATCAATACTTCACTTTGATTTTCTCCTCCCTTTCTCTTAAACTCTTTAATGATTCCTTCGATGGACAAAAAATCTAACACTCTTCTTCTCTATCTTTTATGTTCGTGAGTTCTTTTATGTAACCATACGTCTTTTTTTACACAAGACATGATTACTCAATGACCATAATTGCGTTTATACTAATGCAAAAGGTCATGAACCTTTTCGTTTTAAATGACTACCACTTTTATTACGTATACATATATATGATTATTGTAGAAATCGAAATTGTAGACTAAGAATAATAAAGAATGACTTTCTTTATTAGTTTAGGAAACTCAATACAAAACCTAAACTCTCAATCTTAATCTTTCAAAGTTATGCCACAAATTGCCATCTACTTTTATAGGTTAGATAATTTCTTTTCTCAATTAGGAAAACTCATATTTTAGATAACTCCTAAAATATATTTTTTTATCTTATCTAACCTAACTACCTAACTTGCTCAACAAGTCTTTGACATTAAGCTTAATCTAACATTCTCCCCTTTAAGCTTAATGTCAATTTCTTCTAAGTCTTTTACTCCAATGTAGTCTCTCATTTCTTTGAACTTGATTCTTCCAAGCGCCTTAGTTAGAATGTCTGCCTTTTGCATGTTTCCGGGAATATGTTCAACTTCTATTTGACCATTCTCAACACATTCTCTTATGAAATGATATTTTGTATGAATATACTTGCTTCTTCCATGAAAGACTGGATTTTTGGTAAGTGCTATTGCCGATTTATTATCAATGCAAATTGCCACCTTCGCAATTGTCAATCCTGTGATTTCACTTATAAGCTCTTGAAGCCAAATTGCTTGTTTAGCCGCCTCAGTTGCAGCCATAAACTCAGCTTCACACGATGAGAAAGCCACAATATCTTGCTTTTGAGAGCACCACGAGATTGGACTTGATCCGAGATAGAAAATGTGTCCGGTGGTGCTTCTTCCATCATCGGGATCCACATTATAACTACTATCACTAAAGCCAACAAGCTTTGGTACCTTTGTAGGAGATTTCGAGAACGATATTCCAAGTGTTGTAGTTCCTTTTAGGTACCTTAGACATTGATTCATGGCAGCTCCATGAGACTCTCTTGGATTGTGCATATAGCGACTCAAGACTCCAACACTATATGAAAAATCCGGACGAGTATGCAACAAATATCGAAGACATCCAATGGTATTTTGAAAATTTGTAGCATCTATTTCTTCTTCCTGTTCCGATTTTGGTAACTTTAAACCCGAATCCATTGGAACATGAACCAAATTCACTCGTATCCGATTCCTCTAAGATTTTAAGTGCATACCTTCTTTGATTCAAGGTGATCC
>OVBA01009396.1:398-10692 GCA_900406435.1 Lepidium aucheri | reverse complement strand
TACTCTAGACCCCTCCCCCAAACTTAAATCACACAGTCCCTTGTGTGTATCTAAATCAGAGAGAGTTGTCTAGAAAAACAAAGAGTAAAATCAACCAAAAAATAAGAATGTATGTACAAAAGGTTGGAGTTTCATACCTAGAAGTCGAACAAGTGAGCAATCGAGGCATTCATGTCCTCGAGAGTGTAGTTTTGAGGGTCTGGGTACCCTCTTGGAGCTATTCCTTCCATTGGTGCAATGTGCTGCTACCAGTCCGAGTACTTCTCGCGGTCATGGTCGGCGTGGGATGCATGCAAGGGCCCTTCCTGAGGATTTTGCCCTTGGTGTTTCTAGCCCTTTTTCCCGGATCTCTTGTAAACCTATGTCGTGTCCAATGATTGGCGTCGTGGTTGCTCTGCTTGCTCTTGGTGCGGGCTCGGATCTGCTGAAGTTGAGTGCCTCCTCGCTGGTGGTGGCGAGTCATGTGTGCGAGGTTGAGGTTCTGTTTTTCTGAGTGAGGAATCCAATCCATCACTCTTTGCCCACATCCTCTTGCGCTCGTCCAACCATTCCTCCTTTTCCTATTTCATGCCCTTCACCTTCTTGAGCAGCCACTTCCCCAACTTCTGGAGCTTCCCAATCCGCTTGTGGGCTTCCTTGCTAGCTGTCCCTTGGTTCTTCTCAGTGAACTCCTCAAAGAAATAGGATTCGGGGTCAACCTCTTCCTTGTCTGCCTCCTCCTCTGGTTGCGGAGCTTGTCCTCGCTGGTGCTCTCCGAGTAGTGCCGCGAGGGGTGGGGTGAAAGTGACGTTCTCCATTCTGTTTAGTTGGATGAACGCTAGGCAAGGGAGGAGTATTCTGGCATCCTTCTTTTCCAGGTGATCAAACTTGTAGACAGCTCGGCCTTCTATCTCGCCTTTGGCTATGAGGCCCGCTCCTTGAAGATAGCGAATGTCCATGAATTAGAGTGGAACCCAATTATGGTTTTCAGTGTTCAATGGTACCCTTTTGGCTTCAAGTATCTGAGCAACCACTCCACCAATGTAGATGTTCTTCAGTTTCCCAGATTTTCTTCCCATTTGCGTCATAGCTCGTGCTTGGTATGAGGTGAGATGTTTTGCTAATACAAATGACAATCCGGAATGCCCTTCATCTCCGTCAATATGGTGTCCACTTGGAGTCATGCCAACAATCTCCTTCATCGCCATGACCATCATATGCATCTCTCCGATGTTGATTGGCGAGGTGGAGGGTCGGGCGAAAATCACATTGGTTATTGCCCTCCTTGCATAGTTGATAGCTGGGTTGCGGATCCAGCTTCCTTTACTTTGGGATGAATCACACGCTTTAACTCCCGTCAGCATTTCCCAAACCTCATTTGTATCATTTTCTCCAATATCCGGATGTGCCGCCTCTCTGGAATGAAAGCCAAAAATTTGGTCCAACTCCATCAATGTCACCGCGTATAGTTTGTCATACACAGTGAACGTTATGTACCCAGGTCCATTATTCTTGATCTTGGATTTTTTGGTCTTAGCATAGATCAAGAGGTTTATGGTGGCGAGGAATTGCAATGTCTCCTCAATGTATGAACACGCCACATTGTACATGCAAACATTCATGCCAAGCGAGCTAAACACCCTATGTACTTCCTCAGTAATTCCCAACTCCCTCATGGTTCCAGAATGGGGGAAATATGTACCTTTAACTCCCATGGCCTTCAAAGCCGCATAAGCCTTGTCAGATTCATCATCCTCCTTTGTAGACTTCTTTTTTTTATCTTTCTCACGCTCCGCGTAGGCTTTCTTTGCCTCCTTCTCTGAGTAGCCACTCTTCTTCAGGTCCTCAATCACACGGCGATACCTCGTGTTTCTTCCCTTTTTCTTAGTTCTTGTTTCTATCTCCTCCTCATCTTTACACTTGACCTCAATCGGCGAGGGTTGAACATACGGACCATTCTCGTCACTGTCCTTGGTGCTTGAGGGCAAGGCTATCTGTTTCCTCTTTCTCTTCTCTTCAGCTGAGCCGCCTTCTCCTCGCTGATTCCCTTATCGGAATCTTAATTCTCATCTGAACACCTGGCTCCTAATCGTACGATTGGACGAGGAACCGGCAAGGTCTGTTGTCACGGCGGACCGGCGGTGAGTCGCCGAGTCCCGATTCCATCTCTCTTCTACCAGCCCTCCTCGCGTCATGCATGAACTTGCTCTTGAATTCCTTTATCTTTCTTTGGTCACTAGAAGACATGCTTGGCAAGGATGAAAAAGTAGCTCGAACTCGGAAGAGAGAGAGAGAGTAACTTGGTGGTTATGAGTGAGAGTAACTCGGTAAGAGAAATCAACTCGGAGGGAGAGAGAGTTTGTTTTCTTGAGTGCTCGAAGGTGAATGAAGAAGATGATGGAAGTTGGATCTTCTTATAGCTGAGTATTGTGGGTGAGGAGGAGACAATCTTGGGAGTGTGAGGGAGAAAATCTCAGATTTGATGAGGGAGACAATCATGGTTTCCGAGATACTCGCCATTCGCCTTTGTGTTTGGCATGATCCAAGCCGTTCATTTAAATTTCGAATCTTTGACTGATTTTCAACCCTTAGATCAGTCCTCCCTTGACTTGTCTGTGCCTAGATTTTAGCAAAAAGCTAGTATTCGTGGCTCCCACTTTGTGAGCTGGAACCATATCAAGTTTTGTCCTTTTGTGCTTCCTCAGCGAACCTCCTCGCTCAACCCTCCTCGCTGCATACATCGAGGCCTGACTACCTGATAAGTGTGATTTTTAATGGTTTTAGAGTACTATTTTAGGTTGTTTTTGTATCCGTTTAGCTAGTTTCCTTTGCATTTAGGTCCATTTAGGTTAGTTTTGCAATTTTTGCATTTGCATTTGGAGTTTTGGAGTTTTCCTAGGTAATGGAGCAGAAAGGAGCCTAAAATGGAGTTAAAATATCAGAACAAGCTGCTAAGGAAAAGAAGTTGCTCAATACTCGGATGGCAGCCTCGCGGTTCGCTAGCGAGGATCGCTTGGTTCACTAAAGAAAGAAGCCTCAGTCGCCCGCCTCAACCTATCCATCGCGAGGGAAACTCAACCTGAACCACTCAGACCATCTACTCGGCATTAACCTGCGAGGACAACGTCAAGACCACTCCTCGGTGTCCAAGCTCGCCAAGGACAAGCGAGGGGAAGATATCTGGTTAAATGCTTAAGTCGGTTTAGCCATTAGGGTTATGCTAGTAACTCTATAAATACCCTTTGATGGTCACTTTATCAATCATCTGATGTTTTAGCAATAGAAAACTCTCTATAATTTTGTTGTAGCTTTATATTTGGATCTTAAGGTACTTTGTTTATTTTTGCGTTTATGCTTTAATGAATTGAGTATTTGCTTAGATCTTTGTCATCTACTTTCTGTTCTTTATTTTTTCTTATTGCTGCCAATGCTTAGGAATATGAAATCTCCCTTGATCCTCTAATCGAATCGATGANATGATGAGTGAGTAGATCCTTGTGGATCTCGAGGATAGGGAGATCAGAGGGGAAATCTCCAATCCACTCGCCTATGCGAACATGGATTTGATCCGATCTCTTCTCATATGATCGAGCCTAATGCCGATCTCTTCCTGATCAAGAGAGATCTGATTTGGACCGAAACCCCAAAGCTAGCGCTAAGGGGATCAGAGACCAAAGTGTCATATGAGGGATGGCTTTAATCCGCCAAGGAGAGATCTAGCATGTGGATCGGTCATTAAACACTTCGGGCCAGACTTTATGCTTTGGATCCGGCTTGATTGCGGCTAGCGTCGTATTGGATCAACCGGATCAGAAAGGATCTTCACCATGAGAGTGGGTTGATCTAGCTTGTCCCGGTTTAGAGCTCGCCGTATATAGCTTGGCGGTGTTTGATCGGCGAGTTAACCGCCGATCACCCATTCCCTATCCTCTAGATTCATGTTTAATTCCATAGTTTATTACATTTGCTAGTTTGCACTCTGTTTTATGAACGTTTCCCTGTTTTAGATCATATTGCTCTGTTTTTATTTTGCCTTTTAGTGAATTTCGTCCTATATGCTAGTTTAAGAGCTCTCATAGAAATATGACTTACCCTTGTGACAGATCGGTAGGTTATCTGAACTAGAACTAGGCACCAGATGAGTTGTTTGCTTGCATAACTGAGTATTGGTTCGACAACCCACCTACTTATTACCATACCTCAATGATTTGATAGCATAGGTCAAAATACCGTCCAATCAAATTGGCGCTATTGCCAAATTAGTTTTTGCTTGTTCCAACTTATAGTCTGCTAGTTTTAGGATCAGATCCATTGTTTTTTTTCTTTAACTCGTTTGTATTCCCCTCAGCTTGGATCCCTACGGACCAGGCCTCAACTTTATTGACGAGTTCTCTTTTCTGTCTTTGCAGGCCTCGCAGGTTCCCTCGCCACTTTACAACTGAGGCCAGCAACAGATTACACATACTCGCTCCAACTCCAGCGAGTGTTGACAGCGAGTGCTTCGTTTAGTTTGCTCGGTGGATGAAAACACGGTCTAAAGGTTCCCACAACCTTCCCCCACCCACCGACGACATCAACCAACTCGTCCATGAGATCCATTGTCTCCGCAACACGATGCATAAGCCACAACCAGATTTGGAAAACTTTACACTGGGAACAACATCAGATGGTACCCCTCTGTTGGTCAACGAAGCCACCCAACAGGCGCGAGCACAGAACCCCGCTTGCCTCCCTCGCTGTATTGGCGCGAGTGATGCGTAGAGTACTCAGACTATACGGAATGGGATCCAACCGCCAGCGATCCAGAACAACAATTTCGAGATCAAGAGTGGTCTCATCTCAATGGTGGAGAATAATAAGTTCCATGGTCTACCCTTGGAGGACCCCCTTGACCACCTCGACGAGTTTGAGAGACTTTGCTCGCTCCCTCGAATCAATGGAGTGAGTGAGGACGCGTTAAAGCTTAGGCTCTTTCCCTTCTCTCTTGAAGATTGGGCGCATCAGTGGGAGAAACACCTTTCCGCTGGATCGATAACATCTTGGCCGGAGTGTAAACGAATGTTTCTTACCAAGTTCTTCTCAAATTCACGTACGGCAAAGCTCCGGAATAGCATCTCCAACTTTGTTCAGCAAAGTAGCAAGTCTTTGGCCGAGGCTTGGGATCGGTACAACACTTACCAGGCTAAGTGCCCTCATCATGGCTTTAGAGAGGATACCATCCTAAATAACTTCTACCATGAGTACTCCCGAGGATACGCATAATGCTGGACACCGCAAGCCATGGGAGCTTCCTCTAACAAGATATCACTGAGGGACATGCATTGATTGAGAACCTCGCCTTAGCTGATGGCCAGTATGGCGAGGACTATGACCGAGCGGTAAGGGGAACTTCTGATTCCGACACCTCTGCAAGGAAGGAGTTAAAGCAACTCCATGAGAAGCTGGATAAATTGCTGATGGTAAACACTAAGCAGGTGAACTTGGTAGAGGAGGAGGTAGCTGAAGATAATGAGGAAGAGCAATTGGAGGAGGTTTGTTTTGTCCAGAACCAGAAAGGATCCAAGCAATGGGTAAACTATAAGCAGAATCTGAACCTTAGCTATCGGAGTACGAATGTGGCTAACCCTCAAGATCAAGTGTACCCACCCAAACAACGAGTGTGGATTCCAAAGGAGAAGTGGCAACAAAGCCTCAAGCCGGTATCAACTGCACCATAACCTCAGCAACCTAAAGAAGACTCACCGGACGTGATTAGTATGCTCCAACAAATCCTTCAAAGCCAAACCACTCACCAAGCGGAGATCACTAAGAAGTTTGGGGAAGTACACAGCCGGATTGATACAACGTTTAGTGACCTGAACTGCAAGTTTGAAACACTGAATGCTAGGCCAAAATATATGGAGAGTGGTCATGCTTCATCTTCTACGAAGTCTCCGGGACAGCTACCCGGTAAAGCCGTTCAAAACCCCAAGGAGTATACGGTTCAGTCCATCACTCTCAGAACGGATAAAATCCTACCCTCGGTTGAGAAACCTAAAGAAAACTCCAAGGACACCGTTGTTCAAGTTGGGGGGGGGGGAACAGTTCAAGACTAGAACCGAGAGTTCACAACTCGTAGGTGCACCTCGCCAGCCTGAGCCGCGAGGAGAGGTTGATACTGATCTGTCTACTAGAAATACGGCACAACTCGGAGAAGACCCTCGCCTGTCTGTGCAGCGAAGAGGAACATCAGATACCGCTGACCTGATAGCGAACAAAGGAGTTGCACCAGCAGTTCCAACCAAAGTTAAGGCACCTTTTCCCTCAAGATTGAAAAAGAGCCAAGTGGAAAAGCAGAAGGTTCGCTTCGAACAGAAAATGAGTGGGATTGAAGTAAGGACAGAGAAGAAGAGTGTATGGCCATCGGGACTAGGTCATCAGGATTATTCATCATACCAGTCCTTCCACACCAAAGGAAAAGGTTCATTGCGGAGAAACTAGGTGATCCGGGAAGCTTCACACTTCCTTGTGCGGTTGGGCATCTCATGTTTATCAATTGCCTCTGTGACCTTGGAGCATCCATCAGCTTGATTCCACTAACAACTGCACAAAAGCTGAGATACTCAACTTTCAAGGATTGCAAAATCTCTCTGGTCCTCGCCGACAGAACGACAAGGAAACCAAGGGGTTTGCTCGAGGACGTACCGATAAGTGTTGGCAGTATATTGGTCCCTACAGATTTGTAGTGCTAGAAATGGATGAAGAACCTACGGATCCATTGCTGTTGGGACGACCATTTTTAGCATCGGTAGGAGCTCTGATTGATGTGAGGAATCAGACCATAGAATTCAATGTTGGATAAGGGATAGGAATGATGTTTGATTTAAAGGAAAACAAGAAGAAGCCTACAATCGATGGGCAATGCTTTGAAATCGAAGGAACACTTGATGAAGAGGCTGATAATGCAAGCGAGGGAACTCTGGTTCCCTTCGCACAACCATACTACAAGCGTATGAAGAGTTGAGCTTGAGACTCTAAACAAGCCCACTTAAGAGGGAATCCCATGATTATCCTTTATTTTTAAGAACTCTTTTTAAAATTTTGTTTTTAATCAATTTAGTTTTATTTGAATTTTTAAGAACTTTTTGCTAGTCTATGATGATTATTGCTGGATGTTTGAAATCTCGGTCTCAGGTTTGAGGAGCTTTTGAGGAAGTGATACCCTCATAAAGCTAAGATAAAGTTTGCCTCGCACTTAACCCTCGGATGAAAACGGGCGAGGAGAGGAAAAATTTCACAAAGAACTAGAACCCCTCGGAGCAGGATGGTGAGGAGAGTGTGCGAGTAGTGTTCACATTGCCTTGAACACCACTCTTGAACCTAATTGCACACCTCAATATCCTTTTATATGCTAGGTTCTAAGTTAAATTTATCCTAATATGATTGTCATTGGTTTATTACCAAGAAGGAACTTTGAATATGAGCTTAATGGTTTAGAATGCTTTGATTAAGTTTATCTTGGTATTTTGACTAACTTTTGTGATCTTCAGATATTGCCTCAACAGAGAGTCAATCAGAATTCAGGATCCTTTGAGGGAAAGCAATAGTTTGAGGATGGGTTTTTTTTCTCAATGACAGTTAGTCCTCGGTTTGACAGAGAGGAGAGCAGAGCGAGGAAGTGTTGTTGTGTTGATGGTTTTTAGAGGAGGCAGAAGAAGACAAATCTCGGTTTGATGACAGCTCATGAAGTGAGGGCCACAAAGAAACCAACTTTTGCGAAAACCCATGAGTGGTCAAGTCAAAGGGGAGACCAATCCAATGGTCCAAGTTGATTGTGGATTCGAAATTTAAATGAAGGGTCAAGATTATGCTAAGGACAAAGATCTAGGATTCTGCAATTCTCTCCCCAATCTTCTCCCTCACCAAACACGAGATTGTCTCCTCATCACTTCCAAAATTGTCTTCTCATCTAAGCTCAAAACTCGGCCATAAAAGAGATACAATTTCCGCAACCTTCTTCATCCTTTTTTCAAGCACTTAAGCGAGCAGATTTTCCTCTCCAAGTCAACCTTATTTCACCGAGTTACTCTCTCTCTCAATCGCCGAGTCACTCTCTCTCTCTTCCAAGTTCAAGCAAATCCTTCTTCATCGTCAAGCGTGTCTTCCGGCGAGTTGAGAATGGTGAAAGAATACCAAAGCAAGTTCATGCATGATGCGACAAAGGCTAGAAGGAAAGAATCAGCGGCGGAACTTAGCAACCTACCTCGGGACCGCCGTGATAGCAGGCCTCGCCGGAACATCGTCCAATCAGACGATGAGGATGAAGATGTTCAGATGCGAGTGGAGATTCCGATCACGAAACCTGAAAGAAGATCAGCGACATAGTCAATGGACTGGAGATATGAGCACGGGGAAAGCGGCTGGGCTCAAGAAAAAAGGAAGGGAAAACAGATCGCCTCGCCAAGTAGTACCGAGGAGAGCAGCGAGGACGCTCCATATGTCCAACCCTCGCCTATGAACGCCGAGTCTGAGAGCGAGGAGGAAGCAGAACCAGAGAAGAAAGGGCGTCAAACAAGATCTCGCTGTGTGGTTGAAGACCTGAAGAAGAGTAGGTACACTGAAAAGGAGGCGAAGAAGGCTTACCAAAAGCACGAGAAAGAAAAGAAGAAGAAATCAACGGAGGAAGACGAGGACTCAAAAAGAGCATGCGCGGCTTCGAAGGCTATGGGAATTAAAGGTACTTTCTTTCCACACTCTGGAACCATGAGAAGGCTAGGAATCACTGAGGAGGTAGATAGAATCTTTGGTGCTCTGGGTTTAACAACATGCATGTATAACGTGGCGAGCTCCTACCTCGAGGAAACCTTGCAATTCCTCGCCATGATGAATTTCAGCGTCTTTGCCAAGACCGAGGCAGAGGAGATCCGGAAACATGGGCCAGGTTACATCAAGTCCAGAGTTTATGGAAAGGAGTATTTGACAACGCTGAAGGAACTAGACGCAATATTCAGATTTCGAGCCGGTGAAGTAGAATACCCGAATATAGACGAGGTGGAAATCGATGAAGTCTGGAATATGTTGACCGGTGTTACAACATATGACACGTCGAGGAGCAAAGGGAACTGGATCCGAAACCCAGCAATAAATTACACAAGGAAGGCGATAGCTAATGTCATCTTCGCAAGACCTTCAACCTCGCCAATCAACCTCAGTGAGATGCACATTTGATGGAAATGAAGGAGATTGTGGGTGTGACTCCAACCGGACGTGACATTGAAGGTGGTGATGGGGATTCCGGACTCTCTTTTGTTTTGGCAAGCCATTTTCCTACATACCGAGCTCGTGCCATGACACAAACAGGGCGAAAGACTGGAAAACTGAAGCACATATACATTGGAGGAGTGGTTGCACGGATATTAGAAGACCAAGGCGTGCCATTGAACACCGAGAGGCATAATTGGGTTCCACCCCAATTTATGGATGTGCACTACCTTCAAGGAGCGGGGCTCCTAGCCAAAACGAGGTTCAAGGGCAAGCCATCTATAAGTTCAACCACCCGGAGAAGAAAGATGCCAGAATACTCCTCCCCTGTCAAGAATTCATCAGACTTAATACCATGAACACCAGCGAGGACATGTTCCGGTACAAGCCGTGGAAGGAGACGAGGAAGAAGTTGACCCAGAATCCTACTTCTTTGAAGAATTCACTGAAAAGAACCAAGGGATAGCCAGCAAGGAAGCTCATAAGAGGATTGGGACGCTCCAAAAGTTGGGGAAATGGCTGGTGAGGAAGGTGAAGGGTATGACAAAAGAGAAGGAAGATTGGCTGGACGAGTGTAAGAGGATGTGGGCGAAGATCGATGGACTTGAATCCGCGCTGAGAAGGACAGAACCTCAACCTCGCACACACGACTCGCCACCACCAGCGAGGAGGCACTCCACCGCAGCAGAACCAAGCCCGCGACAAGATCAACCACGATGCCAGTCAGTGGATACAACACAAGTGTACAAGAGATCCGGAGCCAAAGGACGGAAATTCCACAATCAAAAGCCTCAGGAAGGATCCTCGCATGCACCCCTCGCTAACCAGACTCGCGAGGAGCATTCGGACTGGCAGCAGCACGCAACACCCATGGAAGGATTAGCTCCAAGAGGGTATCCAGACCCTCAGAACTACACTCTCGAGGATATGAACGCCTCGACCGCTCATTTGTTCGACTTCTAGGTACCAAAACTCCAACCTTTGTAAATACATTTTCATTTTTTAGTAAGTAGTTTTCTTTGTGTTTGTCTAGACAACTCTCCCGGACTTTTATACACACAAGGGATTGTGTGAT
>OVBA01009395.1:0-10693 GCA_900406435.1 Lepidium aucheri | reverse complement strand
TAATTTGTTTCATGCAAAATTTTAAGTTCTAAACAAATTAGAACTCCCACTAAATTAAAAGATTTCTTTACAACTTACGTATTTTTAAACAACTTTTTTTTATATAAAAAAATAATAAAAAATTTATTAACGCAATATTTCATTTACAGGCGTGAAATTGCAGAGATATGCCAAGTAATAGGACACTTATATTTCAATTCATGTTTTATGCATTATTTTCTAGGTTTAAACATGAAATTACCCATATATGCAAGTCATGTATAAGTTCACGATTGTGAACAAATTTTAATTCATGATTTTCAAAAAGTAATCACTGAATCACCAATTTGATACTGGTGTAAGACGTGACGTTTTAAAAAAAACTTACGAAGAACACTTAAAATTTCAATTCATGGTTAGAGTTTTACTGAATCATCAACTTGATTTAATTTTATGGATTAGTGATTCTAACAACATGAAACAAACCAGAATCTAATCCAAGTGCTCTGATACCAATGTTTCATTAATATACGAATGGTGCAGAAGCATTGTAATTTTACGTACCTTTGCCACTCGTGATCGACGACATAACGTCTCTTGCTTCTACACGTCTATGAAGGAAGCAGAGATCGGGGATGAGATCACAGTTGGAAATCACCCACTAATCACCGTTCAAATGTCTTTGAATCTTTCTCGCTTTGAACGTCTCTAAATCTCTTGTATAATAACCGTACGGTAGTTATGTACACATGCCTCTTCATTCTTTTGTGTCATGACCCTTTTATAGATAAACACTTAAGAGACTATCAAGGGATGTATTGGTACACAGAAATTACAGAGAACCCTTTTGTTCATAACAGCTAATTTACTAAACTGGTTTGGTATGCTTTTAAATCATGAGCGCAAACCGATTATATACCAACATCTCCCAGTCGCACATGATTGGAAGCATAACTAGTACAAGAGATATCTTAGAGTTCAAGTTTAGAGAATCATAACTCACAAATCATACGACAAATGAACTGTGTGACCCTTGCGAATACACCTGCACTTGGGAGCCAAAATTATGAACCTGCTAGGAATTCATAACTGCTACAACGTAAAAAAAATACATTAATAAAGGTTGTATATCAACATGTTCCCTAAAGTCATTTTACTTTTACATCAGTCTTAACATATCTTATCCCTTAAGCATACTATTAAGACTTTTCTTACATCATGTGTTCACTATACGTAAACTCCAGATGAGTAATATAGTGGCTGGCCAGCAAACACATATGTAGATATATAAAGAAGGTGTAAGGATGGCTCGATACTCTTGATGTGCGCCCAATATTAATTACGCAGAAGAAGTTGTTAAAGGCATTTGATGCATGTCCGGTGTTAAAAAGGACTGGCATCAAAATCCTGAGTCCTAACGACAGACTTTAGACTCTTCCGGTTAGCTATGTTGCAGTCTATGATTGGTGGTTCACTAAAGCTCAGATGTGGATTCCGATTCCGAGACTTCTTCCTAACTACTGCCATGCTCACCATATTGTAATGTCCCAACTTTAATTCTTTGGGTTCAAAAACATTCTCGGCGCCTTGATCCTTGGTAGTGAGTCTAGGACCGAGATATCAACTCGGCTTTTTGAGTATATGACAACTTTCATAAAAAAAGGCCTCTTAACGAGACTTTTAATGTTAAGAAGAAACCAGGCCTTCGCTTTCTTGATGATTTCTCATCAAAGGTCATCAACTGGTTGCATCCCTACTTCTTTGCCCGCGCCGATGAGAAGCTATTTATGCCTTCATGTCGCAATTTCATTATTGCTTGGTCAAAGTATGCCGGTAGATTTTAGGCATCTCAGCACTTTTTGCTTTTTACCTTAGCGATCGACATAATACTTATAAGAAAATTTTGTTTTGAAGCTTCACATCCTTCTTCACGGCCTTTGCTTTTTAACCATTGTTTTCTTGTGGAAGGGTTGTTGAGCGCTCCTCGATTAGCTAGAAAATATTTCCTGCTGATCTTCTTTCTCGAGTTGTATCTCGTAATTCACAAAGTAGGGTTTCCAAGTTACTGCTATAATAATGGTTTGCTTCAGATACAAGTAATGTTTTATCTCATCTTTAGTACTTTGGCAAAATCCAGAGAAACGGATGGGCCTCGAGGATTTCCAAATGCTTGACATAATGGGCGGTATAGACGTCGTATTGAATGAGATTCTTATCCTGCTTATTTGGGTTCCCTTCCGGTTGGAGGGTTTCAATTCAACCATCACTTGCTAAGGATGCCCGTCCCCTTGATACTAAAAACACTAAGATGGCCAATCTTGGTTTATCTTCTATTTCTGCCGATATTACCGATCTGGATGAAGTGGAAACTGCTAAGGGTCACGGGGGTTCGCCTCCTAACAAGAAAGCCCAGGCGAAAGTTCAATTGCTAAAGTCCAGGCTGAATTGAAGTCATAGTAGGAGAAGACTCTGAAACAAGCCAAGGAGATTTTGGCTTTAAAGGATTATCTTAAGTGTGTTGAAGCTGACCGTGGTAGCACTTTCAAGGTTGCCGAGAAGGCTAGTGATGCTGTGACCAAGCTTTGGTCCAACTTGGTCAAGATCCGAGTGAATTTAACTCCCATTTGCATGATGCTATAGTCTTGCAAAAGTCAAAAGCTTATCGAGAATTATCAGGTCAACTCTCCGAGCACTTCGAAAGGATTGCGGCTCGCGTTAATGACCTTGACAGAAACTTGGCTGCTTGTCTTTCATACAATCAATATGCTGGTACGAATAACGTGATTCAGTCGCTGCATAGCCGGAATGTAAAAGTGCCCTCAAAGCTCTTCGAGCTCGTGACCACAAAATTGGCCAGGTTAAGGAGATTGTTGAGAAGGAGACTATCACGGCTTTGCTCCTTGATGATCTAGTCGTCTTGGTTTTTGAGATCGGAGAATTGTCTGGGATTGCTGAGTGTCGACTATTTTGGAAGATATCCTTGCATCTTAGGCCAAGTATGTCGATCCTAACAAGATTGCCTCTGCCGGGACTAGCGATCGACTTGGTATTAAGGATTCTGAACTCGTCACTCTTCTACCATAGAGGTTTTATACGTATAGATCAATTACTAAAATCGTTTTTCCAAAGGTTATCGATGGGAAGGAAGGAGCCGATAAAGAGGAGGAGAAGAAGACGTTAATGTCGACACATAAACTTCATGTCTTCTCTCTTTCTTTCTTTTTGCTGTTGTAACCGGTCTGCCTGTTTGAACCTTTTTTGTATATCAACTCGGTCTACTTTAGATTTTGTAAAAACTATTTCTTTTTTCCGTTCTTCTAATGGATTTGAATTCAGCTATGTTGTCTATATCCATGTTTCTTCTTTTCTTCTGCTAAGTCTAAGGCTTGAAAGTGAGAAAGTAGACTTGAAAACTTAGTCTCTAACATGCGATTTTTGATAACTTGACCTCGTTGCGTCTTGCGAGGGTTTAAATTTGACTTGAAATCTGAAAAATTAGGTTTTGATTTTAAAATTCTTGAGAACTAGGTCTGGGTTTTTATGAAAACGAAGTTTGCATTTTGGGACTTAAGAGAAACTAAGTTTCTGTTTATTGCGTGAAAGTCTAGGGTTTGACTTAATGGATCTTATAGTGCGAATACTTGGCGTAACGGTGAGAATTAGATCTTGTACTGTGAGAACTTGGTCGTGGCTGAATTGTGAGAATTAGATCTCGTACTGAGAGAACTTGGTCTCGACTTAATTATGAGAATTAGATCTCGTACTTTTAGGGGTGACCATGTTGTTTTGACCTTTTTTAACGAGGACAAATCGCGAAAACTCTTTTATATTCTTATGAGAATTTAAGATTAGTAAAAGTTTTGTGAGGTTAAGCTCAACAAGATTTCAAGACTCAGCTTAGAAAGTATAGACTCGGCCGTCGAGATTTTAAGACTCGAGAAAGTTTTGAGAGATTAGGCTAGGTAAGATTTTAAGACTCGGTTTAGGTAGAGCGAGATTTTAACACTCGGCAAGATTGTAAGACTCCACTTTAATTTGAGCTAGATTTTAATACTCGGTGAAATTTTAAAATTCGGCTTTAAATCGAGCAAGATTTTAAGACTCAGCTTTAGTTCGAGCAAGATTTTAAAATTCGGTGGAATTTTAAGATTTGGCTTTTAGAGAGTAGGACTTCGGCCTTTTCGAAATATTTTAAGACTTGATGAATGTTTTGCGAGGTGTTAAACTCGGTGAGATTTTAAAACTCGCTTAGATAGTAGGATCTCGGCCTTTTCGAGATATTTTAAGACTCGATTAAAGTTTTGCAAGATTTCAGATTCAGCAAGATTTTAAGACTCTCTTTAGAGAGTAGGGTCTCGACCATTACGAAATATGCATACATATTTATCTTTTTATTTCTTTTTGAGCGACTTTACAAGAGTTTTATTAATTTTTTGGCTGCACCAGAAGGCTACCTACGTACCCTGAAGGGATCAAACCAAAAATATAGTTTCAATTACATAACTAAAATATTGAAAGGGCATCAAGGTGTGATGCAATAGATGCTGAGACGGTGCGGTTTTAGTAGTAGTAATGCTTTAAGTTGGTAGATTTCCAGCTACATGGAATCATATCTCCTTCCATTTTTGCAATTCCTTAGACTCTAGGTTTCACTACTTTGCATATTATGTAAGCCTCTTCCCAGTTGGCGCTGAGTTTGCCTACATTGAGCTCAGCTGTGTTCTGAAATACTTTTCTGAGTACAAGATCACTTTCAGTGAAATGTCGTCCTCAGACCTTCTTGTTCTTGTACTTTGCAGTAGCTATTGATAGTTCTATACGCGAAGCAACGCATCATCTCGGGTTTCCTCTAGTTTATTTTTGTTGGTTTCCATTGCGTCGTTGTTCAAATCTTTGTCTCTTGGAAGTTGCATTCCCCACGGAGTCGAAACTCTTGCTTTGGCGGGAGCTAATGGGGTTCCATCGCATGGGATAGCCAAAATGGGGTTCAACCCGTTGAGCATCTCAGAGTTGTTTGAAGTGACTAGAGTACTCCATCTAACTCGCCAGTCCAATTTCCCTTTTTCTCATCTAGATTCTTGTTGATTCCATCTGGAATTTTTTTATTTGTACCTTCAGCTTGCCCATTACCTTGTGGGATTTGTGGTGTTAATTTGTTGACTCGTATGTTCCACTTGGCAGACAAGTTTGTAACATTTTGCTGCATACTTATCACAAGCTCGGGCCATTGTTGGCCAATAATACCCGAGAATCCTGATTTTTTGCACTAGTGATCGTCCACCTGATTGGTTGTCGCCAGCTTCTTTGTGTGTTTCTTGCATAACTCTTCTTATTCCATTGTCGTGAATACAAGTGAGTAAGGTACTATTCACACTTTGGCGGTACAGTTCACCATCAATATGGACATAATAAGAACTCTTCGCTTTGAGTCATCTTGCTGTCCAAGTAGAGTGGTTCGCCTTCTTCTGGTTTGGCCAAGATCGGTGGTGTTAATAAATATTCCTTTAACTCGGAGAAATCTCTTTCACACACTTCTTCCTACTTAAAGTTCTTATTTCCTTGCAGTAGTTAATTAAAAGAGACGCACTTTTCTGTTGATCGGGAGATGAGTCGGTTCAGCGTGGCAATTTTTCCTGTAAGTCATTGAACTTCTCGCTTACGTTTTGGGGAAGGTAATTCTTAAATGCTTTGATTTGTTTTGGATTCGCCTTGATTCCTCTTTGCGTGACAATGTAGCCAAGGAACTCTCTTGTTGTCACACTAAAAATGCATTTAGCTGGGTTGATTTTCATCTAGTATTTGTTTAGTTTTTTGAAGCATCGAGCAAAGTGATCCACATGATTTTTAACCATTCTTGATTTGAATAACATGTCGTCTATGTACACCTCCATCGTTTGACCTAGCTGATAGGTAAACAATTTGTTAACGAGATATTGGTATATCGCTTATGCGTTCTCAAGCCGAAGAGCATAACTTTATAGCATTATGTTCCTTGCTTGGTGATAAATAAGGTTTTATCTCTGTCTTTGGGATGCATGCTTATTTGATTTTATCTTGAAAACTCATCCATAAAGGAGAGAAGTTCATTACCCATTGTTGCCTCGACAATTTGGTCAATGTTTGGCAAAGAGAAACTCTCTTTGGGACATGCTTTGTTCAATTCGGTGAAGCCGACGCAGACACTCCACTTCTGGTTCTTTTTTGAAACCATGATGGGATATGTCAACCACTCGGGATATTGGACTTCAATATTGGATCCTGCATCAATTAACTTCTTAACTTAATCGATTCCCGCCTTAGTTTATTTTGGACCTAACTTCCTTCTTTTCAGCTTAATTGGTTTGTATGTCGAATCAATATTCAGCTTGTGACTCGGAATCATTGGGTCAATCCCAGGCATATCTTTCACGAACCAAGCAAAGGTCATGACATTTTTTTCTAGGAACCGAATCAGCTTTTCAGAGTTTATTTGGCGCATGAGGTTTTGAGACAGCTTTTCCACTAATAAATGTTGTTATCATGCACGCCTTGTTGCAAAATTTTAATTATGATCACTTCATAGAGTATAGATTCCCATATTGGTTGGAATCTTTACGTATTGATGGAGTTTGATAGAATAGCTTTCATTGAATATATCCACATAATTCTGAGGATGATACTGTAAATCGGTGGTTTGTCGACTACTAAAAGCTTGATCCACCGAGTGCTTCCTACTACAAAATTGGGAATTTGACAGTGCCTAGAGCATGGATTGAACCTCCATCAAAGGCGGTTAAAATTCTATCCATCGGTTTGAGTTTGGCGTTGAGAAGTGCCATCTTATCAAGCATTTATTTGAATATCAGATCTACTAAGTTTCCAATATTGATAAGGACCCAAGATATATCCCAGTCTGCAACTGGGAGTTCTACGACTAGTAGATCTTATGCAGGAAACTCACGCCCTGACTACTTCTGCATTAACTAGTTTTAGCTTTTCTTCGACAGCCATTGGTTTGAGGTTGACAATAGCTACAACCTTCTGTTTGTGCTTTTTTATCTATCTTATTGTATCGTCACACGATTGTAACCCTCCCATGTTGAGGTTGACTTTCTCTCTCACGCGTCCCAATTTAGGGACCACAACTTTGCTCCTCACTCATTTTTGTTTTTCAGTCTCGGTCCTCTCTTGGTTTATCGGTTTACTAGCTACATCTTGGAATACCGCTTCTTTTCGCTTTAGCATTCGAAAAATTCAGGGTTCTTCTTCAAAATTGTTCACTTCTCCTTTGCTAAATTTTTATACAAGAAGCTCTTGTAACTGTTTGCACTTTGAAATTGGATATCCTGCCCGGTTATGGAAGGCACAATATTCTATTCAATTGTAAGTGTTGTTCCATGTTTTCTCCCATGGTTTCTTGACTAGGCTTTCGGGTTGTCCGACTTGAAAAGTTGTGGCCATTCTTCCTCTTCCTTTGTTGTAGTGCTGCCTCGTCTCCTGATATTCTTCCTTAGTCTCCCTTACTTCTGAGACCCTCGACATTTTAACGGCCTTGGCCAGAATCCGGTGCTCCTCAATGTACTCGACATGCCTCGCTGATTTGCACAAAGCATCTGGTATTGTAGTTGGTCAATTTACGAAGAGATATCTCTTCAATGCTTCATCACTAACCATCCCGGTTTATCGGGCTTCAATATCCATGTCGTCACTTACTTTCACCTTAGTCATGATTTTCCTAAAGCGCCCAAGGTACGGTTTTAAGGTTTCATCATGTCCTTGCTTCAAGGAGCATAGTTATGCTATCGAGGTATCCTGATTGACAAATATGGCATACTGCTTCATGGATAACTCAACTAGCTAGTTGAAGTTTTTGATTGACTCAGTCGGTAGTTTCGTGAACCATACCAGTGAAAAGTTAGCAATAAGCTGCATCTTCCTGACCTAGGTGGTAATTCATACCCTTCACCATGACGTTGAATACGCTTAAGAACTTCAGTAGATTTATCGTTCCATTGTACGAATGACAACGGAGTTTCGAGCTTGGTCCACAAGTTATCTAGATCCTTCTCAACCTTTGTGAGAACAACAGGTTTTGATCTTGCGCTACAATTTGACCTAATTCTGGTGTCGAGCTGGTTTCCTGGTGAAACTGTGATCGCATCTCGTTCATCATTCCTAGGACAGTCTCAGCAACTAGCATTGTTGGTGCGATCGCTAGTGCGGGAACTAACTCAGGCCTCATTATATTGGTAAAATATGAACTTGTTGTTTTGCCAAACAGATTCCTTTGAACAATGGCAAGTACCTCTACATGGGGTATATTCCTCTATGCAAGCGGGTGACTGATTCCATGCGCTCCACCCTTTGCCTTGATTCGATTGAGGCGCTCATTGTTCCCTTGCTCAGCTACCTTGAGTTATGCTAGAAAATTTTGCAGCAATACTGTGAACGTCGGTGGTTCGGCTGGCGGTCCTAGCAGGTTTGGTAAATTTGTGGAGCTCCTTTTAGTTTTCCACCGTTTTCACTTGATTCAGAGTTGAATCACGAGTTTGTTCGGGTTGCTCTCGAGGCGAGTCGTTGACATATCTTGTCACGGAATTGATTATACTATTTCCTGGCATCACTGCTTGTAGTTTTCTACTTGCTTCCTTCTGCGTTGATATGTCCTTTGGCATCTTCCCCACAGACGGCGCCAATTATTCAAGTATGATCTAGCACAAAGGTCCAAGATCCAACTCGTCAATTAAAGAGGAAAGATGGGTAAGAAACTTGTTTATTATTGATGCAAGGGGAAAGTATTTGGGAATAAAAGTGCCGAGTTGCTTTGTATTGCTTGTGTATAAATTATGAAAATGTGATCCTTTATAGAGACATCTTCCTCTATTTATAAAGTATAGAAGCGGTTACAAATGTGAATAAAAATGAAAATACAACATTTTTGCTTAAATTAAAAGTTATCTAAAAAATTCTTGCGAGATTTTAGAAAATATTCCTTCTCAAAAATGGAAAGTTTTCATTTCCCTTCCGGATGACGTGTCAGTCGTGTTCTTTTGTACCGGGTAGATATCATCCTCCGAGATGAATGCTTACCAAGTTCCCACTTTGACGATCGAGATGTTTTCTTCATTCTTTTAGCCGAGTTAATGACTTGATGATCTTGGTTTTGCTTGTTATCCGTGGTCCAAAATAGGATTTCGGATCCACCTTTAATAATTATCAATTTCCTTCATAATAGATTTTGTTACTTCTTCAGCAAAGCAATGCACAATATCCTTTTAAATTAGAGGAGATGTCATATGAATTTTTTAGGAGCATTATTCAACACAATTCTGCTTACAACCTTATTCTGACCAACTGTATATTTCAGAAGGTCTAAAAAATTACCTTTATTTGTTGACTCTTTAAACTTACCATAACCACGAAATAGTAATCATTGATTCAACAAGTATATGTAGGCCTGGGCATTTTGGGTTCCGATTTGGGTTTGGTTCGAATATTTTCAGATTTGGGTTTTTGAAATTGTTCACTTCTCCATTCGGGTATTTATTTTTCTGGTTCAGTTCAGTTCGAGTATAGATCGGATTTGTGTTCGGATATCTATATATATATAATCAAAATAGTAAAGAATTAATAAAAATAAATGTAAAAAGCTTAAATTTAACAAAAGTATATTAGGTACCTATACGATTCTTGATTCCGTTCCATTTCGGGTTCGGGTTCAGTTTTTTGGGTACATAAATTTAGGATCCATTCGGGTATTTTGTCCGGTTTGGTTTAGGTTTAATTTCTGTTTTTGGGTCAATTTTAGTTCGAGTTTTAGATGTCGGATTTTATGCATATATGGAAACATCGATAAAAGCATTCAATTGGATTCGGTAATCATTCTTCACAACGTCACTAAGCTTGTTTGATACACTAACTTTTTTTCATCAAATCCTCACATTTTCTTTTGACATTATTTTGAAAGCTATTAATATCATAGGCCACATGTTGGGCTAACCTATAAGCTTTATTCCAACTACAAAATTCAACTGATGTAATATTATAGCTTCCATTTTGATTTTCAGCTTAATTTCAGAATAAATAACAAAACAAACAATAAGCTCTTTTATTCTCCACACTATACTCCAACCAAATTAGCATATTGATCAAACCATTTTGGATTAAAACGCTATAACACATTCTTAACTGATACTTGCTTAAACTTGTGACCATGAGGTTGACAAAGTCTTATAATCAAATACTTCCATCACATCTCATCTTTTTGATTAGAATGATAATTTAGAATGTTTTTTCTCTTACTTGGATCCCATAAAAAATCATCCAAATCGATATTAGTCGGTGAAGACTTTCTTTTCTAAAATTGATCCATAGTTTTTGCCTATATACAAAAATAGTAATCAAGATATTTATTATCTTAATATATATTTTTAGTAGGGGTATCAAAATGGGTAAACCCAACCCAACCCAACCCATTATCCAATGGATTTAAGTGTTAATGGGTTGTGGTTAACCCATTACCCATTTACTTAATGGGTTGGGTTGACCCGTTACCNCGTTAATTATTTTTGAAAATTTAGTAGTTTAATTGTTTTATTTTTTATAATAATTGTTGAGAGTAAAATGAAGAGAGAGAGTAAAATGAGGAGAGAAAGTAAAATGAGGAGAAGAGTAAAAAGAGGATGGAGAGTAAAATGAGGAGAGAGAGTAAAATGAGGAGAGAGAGTAAAATGAG